>JABWIB010000423.1:100333-113082 GCA_016617825.1 Platyplectrum ornatum
TGGGTGAATACAATATTCGTCATTTAGTGAATTCCATTTTTGTATCCATTGTATTGCAAAGATCGTCACAGCGATATCACATTGACGATCTCTAAACGTAACACAAAATGACAAAAACAAAGACATTCGTCACTTAGTGAATACACATTTGTGGAAATCGTCACCAATATCGTCAGCGACTGACGATTTATGTAATTCGTCATTTAGTGAATTCCCCCCCATGTATTTTAAGAACATAATAGTGACTTCACCCCTTCCTGAAGAGGCATATTCTTTATGAGTGTAGGGTAGGTGGTTGCCCCTGGCCCCGTCACCATTGTAGATGCACTTTTCATAAAAGTGTTGTATCGATAATAGCATGTGGCTACTTGACTGTGTAGGCCTTAGTGTATTACAGAATAATTCAACCAGTACTTCACAACTAGATTGTGAAGTACTGTGCAGAATATGTGTTGTAGTAACTAGATCGATTTTGGGGATAGATAGGTTACTAACTGAGTTTTCAGGAGGCTATAACTATATTAGAGACTGTGCAAAGAAGTGTCACTAAAATGATAAGCGCTTCATTCATATTAAAGGTCTAAGGTCAGATCTGATATTCACTGGAGTGGATTGATATTATTGCAACTTATTGTGCCATCTACTATATGCATGCAGGCTTGATGCATTTAATAGGTTTTATATTGGTTTTGTGCAATAAAATGTTTTTCCACCTAAGGATGCCTATTCTTTTTTTTATCCATTTTATACAGTATTTTTATATGTTAGTATATTTTGTCATTTATATGTGGTCTTAGGTATGGTCTTTTTTTCCTTGTCTGTATTTTTATGTGCCTTTTTTATTATTTTTATTGGAGGTTACAGCTGAACCCTTGTCAGTATATTTATATATGTCAGCCATTTAAATGTCTGTCTTTTTGTCAGTATTATAATTGCCTGTATTTTATGTCTGTCTTTTGACTGTTTCAGCTTTTCTATCATGTCGGTATATCATTGTCTGTATATTTGGGTCTGTATAATGAGTATCTGTATTATCACAATCTGAAATAAGACTTCTACCCTGATGAACATACATTAGAGGTTCATCTGAGGATGAAATGTTATATGGTCTGTGACCTAAGAAAATGTATTTTGCAATGATCAGGAAACCCCCAATAAGTGGATAAAATGGTAGGCACCGAGGTTTATTATTTAATTATTTGGTCTTACCCAATTGTCGTGTTAAAAAGATCATGGTATGGTTTAGGCATAGCCGTGGACAGTCTTATTTGTATATTTTCTGGTATGCAATATTAGTTTATTATGTGATAGGAATGATATTTGCGAAAAAAAACTCTAGTATGCGCCCAGCTTTACTGAATGAGTAGTTTATAAATAGAATAGCTGTATGTCACAATGGTCTATACGGAAATATATTCGTTTGTCATACCACTTAGACCAAGCCTCAAATATCACATTCCAAAGGTGGTCCGAGAGGGGAATATGAGAAGTAAATATGAGATCTGTGGTTAAGGAAGTGTGCATTTCTTGAGGGATGTCGTACTGACAGGAAGGGGTATATTTACTAAGCCGCGAGTTTGCAGTGAGATTGGAAAGTGGAGATGTTGCCCATGGCAACCAATCAGATTCAAGCTCTCAGTTTCATTTTACACACTGGAGAATG
Organism: Platyplectrum ornatum; assembly: GCA_016617825.1. Lineage (NCBI taxonomy): Eukaryota > Metazoa > Chordata > Amphibia > Anura > Limnodynastidae > Platyplectrum > Platyplectrum ornatum. The sequence continues at coordinate 101,997 of JABWIB010000423.1, forward strand.
TGAACTCGAATCTGATTGGTTGCCATGGGCAACATCTCCACTTTCCAATCTCACTGCAAACTCGTGGCTTAGTAAATATACCCCGAAGTGTTGGATATCATTACTGACAACCCCAGGCTTAGAACTTTGCGTAGGTTTCTGTATTTCTCCTTTTGCGTCTTATATTAAATAATAACTTCCTGCCCATGTGTTCTTACAGATTCACTTGGTTTATAAATGCTACATAGTGATGAGCAGATGAGGTTATATAGGGTTTATGAAAATCCTGGTAACACATACTTGTGGTGGGTTTGCTTAAATATGGAACCGAAGTGTGTGCCTCCGGTTATAGTGTGTGTGCTGTCTGAATAAACCTTGATGGTGGCAGTATCTGATATAAGTAATAGGTGAGGTAAACAAGGGGAATTAATTTAGTATTTAATAGATTAGGTGGCTATCAGAATGAACCACTTGCATAAACTATACTTTTTATGCTGGAGTGAAATTTAATGTTTCTATGAATACGTTTACTAAATAAGTGTATAAGGATCATATTTTCCAGTAAGATCAGATGTAAATATAAACATTTGTTAAAAATACTTTACTAAAATTTTGTTACACACACACACACACACACACACACACACACATATATAGAGAGAGATTGTACCTGGTATAAGCTGTGATTTGAGGATGATCAATTCTCCTTTCAGACTTGGAAGGCATCTTAAAAATGTCTGTATGTCCCTTCTTGCCAACTCTCTAGATTCCTCATCAGCAAATTCATTATCTGATTGTTGCAATTCCAGTTGTGGTATAATTGTGTCTCTCTCATTATGTATGTTAAAATATTCCAATATGAATTTGTATACAGCAGTAAATAAACTGTCTACATATACATTCATTTGTGTTTTTCTGTGCTTTTGCAGAATAACAAACATTGTGTTTAGGTTCAGTGTATCAATTTCTTCTTTGATGCTATAAAGTATTGCAGCCATACTGGTATCACTTACAATTTTATAACCATTTATCAATACATCGTGGCAAATTGCTGTGATATCAGACAATATATCTTTATTGCTTTTACATGTGGGATCCTGGTAGCACATGATGTAGGTGAATGGAACATTTGTGCTATAACGTTTGTCTATGATACTCCAAATGAGATTTAAGGCTTTTTCTTTGTTGAGTTCTTTGTCACAATGTGAAGTAAAGAGGTCGATCAGTACCATTTCTTCCTTGCTAGATTCTGCAATCATTTTAGACCTGTTACATAAAAAAGAGACAATGGGCAAAATTTGTGTTGTTTGGAAAAAATACCTTCATATTTACAAATCCCCAAACCTACAATTTTTTTTCTGACATAGTGATGAAATGACCATCTGATTTTATGACCATTCGATTTTATCAAAGCAAAAGATACAAACAGCTGCTGTCTGAACAGTATATTGTGAAAGTGATGCCAAATGACTTTCACTACAATGACAAAAAAACGTTTTAAATATACAGAATACAGACGTAATGTAAGACTGGTAATTAGTATACTTCACAACCTATTCACTGTCTAAGATTCACAACCTGCAGCTTTTATATATGTATATATATACACCTACCAATCAGCAAAGGATCTTAAACAAATAGATGATCCAAAAGCTCTCCTGTCTATCTACTAGTAAGCAATTGGTGCATGTTCTGCACTAAGCAATATATATGTTCTTCCATTGTTACATTTCATACACACTATACCTTTTTTCCCCATTGTTTCTACATATACTTAAGTACTTCTATAGTACTGTGAGCAGGGTCCCTGCAGAATAGCTGTGATCGCTGCTCTTTCATTGGTGGTTAGTGACCATATAGCCAGGACATGTAGCATTCATAAGCATAGCAATGTATAATGTACAGGTGTATAAAAAACATACTGAGTAATTATTTTGCTATACTTACAAAACCAGGATGAAATGATCTTTGCCTTTGCACTTTCTATTGTATATTAGACCATAACAGCAGCGTAGCAAATGCACAAACCAGTATTAAAACCTTTCTGTGACTTACTGTTTTTGTCATGCAGATCCTGCTCATGACACTGAGAGTTCAGTTACTGTAGATTTTACTTCCTATTAGTGCAAGGACACCCAGTACGTAGAAGAAGTCTCCTCCCTTGTCTTTCCCACAGAGGCCACTGCCTGCTTCAATGCATTATTGTGACATTCTAATTTTCTTTGCCGAGAACAAAACCTGGAGATTTCCACATAATAACAGTAACAAGTCACTGAACATTGTGACTGTGACATATACAGGTGACTGGAAATTCCTGGTTACAGCACTACATTTATCATTATTATCAGAGTGCTTTTAATATATGAAACAATAACAATAATAATGTACAAAGTTTAATACACGTATTATAGGCCTGAGGCCTCCTTGGAGTTAAGTCGCATAATTCATCTGTTACAATATGCTGCTATTAGAAGTGCACAGTAATTACAACACTGATCGGGTTTTTTTAAAACCTGTTCATTTAACATTTGTTGCATAACAATGTTTATTTCTTTTGTTTTGTGTATTGCAAGAGAAGTGTTCTTGTAAACACTGATCCGAACATATTCTGCTTATCATAATGTAGATTTTACTGGGGAAATTCCCAGAAATACCCAGAAACACCTGAGTCATTTTACAGTCCAGGAAACACTTTAGACTTCTCTGTTTTCTAAGACACAAAAAACATGTGAAACAATTAAAACCAGAGGAAGTGAAATTAGAAGTGGTCATATGGAAAGTCAATGCAATATTTGGAATTACAATCACGAGAGTAGCAGAGATGTGGTTTTATTATGATACAATTTTATCATTCATTTGCAAGTAATGACTATTGCAATCATTTATTACATACAAGAGTAATGTGTCAAAATAAAGAAAAAGGTGACCCGCGTATCCACCTAGAAAACAGGTGGATGCACAAAGGAAAAGCTGGCTTAATAAGCAGGTAGATGGGCATATGTGTGCCCTGGGCCGGCGCGCCCATTAGNCGACGTCAGGCTGTCGCCTAGGGCGGCCGGCTGGGGGAGGGGCGGCAGCGAGACAGGGGGGGTAAAATAAATTATANAAAAAAAAAAGTGTTCATTNAATACCGGGAGGGCCGCCGGGACCTCTCCGCCGCCCTCCGCAGTGATTTTGAAGCGCCGTGACGTCATCACGTCGCGGCGTAACGTGACGTGATGACGTCACGTCGTTTTAGAGGGGGCGCGGTGCTAGGTCTGCCTAGGGTGCCCGCAGACCTAGCGCCGGCCCTGTGTGTGCCTATACATGTGTTTGCCTAAAGCTGGGCATACACTATACGATAAATCTAAATATTTTTGAGAGGGCAAAACCATATTGAAATGCAGGGGAGGCAAATTGAATTAATTATCAGTATAAATAATTACCAGTATTACAGGTGAGAGATGATGTTTCCAGCACAAGTGTAAAAACAGTGTAACAGTAACACTGGTCANTATCTGTGTGCAGAACACAAAAATAAGCATTTTCTCTTCATGCCAACATTAACATTCATTTTACCTCCCCTGCAATTCAACATGAAATTGCCCACTCTTGAGAAATCTTAAGATTGGAACAATTTATCTTATAGTGTATGGTCAGCTTTAGCCAGATGATTTTCGCCAATTCCTGGCTAAAAGTGGGGGGAGTACCTAGANGATAACATTGAACACGGGTATCTGGGTGGTGTCAACTGTGGTTAAAAATGGTCATGTTTTTACATATGTGGCACACAGGAGGAGGGAATATAAGAGCATCTGTGGGACTCAGCCGTCTCTTCTATTTTCAATTCCTATACCTCGTATCCCTCATCTGATTCTCTAGCAGAATATAAAATTGGATTACAATACTCATATGGTTTTATGGGTTGGGTAACAAGCCTGGTAGAACTTTAGTAGCCATGGCGAAAGGCGTGCGGTCAGTGCAGTGCAGGCACGTTTGGTCCTCCTCCAACGTTTCCACAATTCCACAATATTACCTTGATTAGTATGGTAGAATTCCATCACAACCCGATCTCCAGGATGCTCTTCTGTTGGAAGCTAATCTTCTTTGTTTAACTAAGGGGCAGAGAGATATTTTGGACGCCTAAATAAGTGAGATGGAGATGGTTTCAGCCCTTCATGTCCTTGCAGTCTAACAAGGTGCCCAGCCCTGATGGATTCATCAATGAATACTATAAGATGCTACAGCAGAAGGTTGTGCCCTCATTTCTGGAACAGTTTCATGTCATTTTTAGCCAACACCCTGTCTTTCATAAGTAATGAAGCCATACTACTTTGCTTCCTAAACCTATGAAAGACCACCAACTGTAGTCCTTATATAGCCCGATTACCCTTTTGAACACAGATTTCACATTGCTATAGACATTGCTATAGACTTCTCCCTGCACTGCTTACTAGTCATCGATTGGGATTTGTGCAGGGGCAGCATTCTGTGAAGAGGATCAGGACTCCTATATCAGGCTTAAGGAGAGCCTTATCTAGAAAAGCAGCAATTCAGAACAGATTCTATTGCTTTGGTCATACCAAGCTGAACATGCTGAAACTAAGCAGGGGCACGTCTATTTAGATCTAGCATGGCAAACCACCTGGGGATAAAAGGCAATTTACCTACTTAATGCTAGAAAGCCATCAATTAAAATTCAGAAATTCAGTCCTTATTTGTCTATGGCCAATGCACCTTGAACATACCTTACCCCTTCTGTTTTTGGAACCTAAGCAGGGTCAGGATGGGAAATCGGCGGCTTCCAGCTAAAAGCAGCACAGGAAATGCCGGCTTCACAGTGAAGCCNGTGTNCTGNGAGANGGGGANGGGAGCTAAAAAGACTGTGATCGTAATGATCACATGTCTTTTTAGTCCAATCGCCTCCCGTCATACGCGCTGAAGCCGGCATTAAGGACGGCGACAAGCCGCCGAAAATCCTTCTTTTTCGGCGGCTCTGGAAGCCGCCGATACTTAGGCGCCGTTTTCAAAAGGCATCGTTCAGATTTCCTTGAAACGGCGCCATTTCCACTCGAGCCTTTTTTTTGGCAATCTGAACGGGGTATTACTTAGCCATGTCTGTTTACTGTGAATATCATGTTAATAAGCCTGAATTGAGTTTTAATCAAAATCATTGCATGACAGAGTCATTCTAAAACACTTGTTTGAATGCAGAAAACTATGCAATGCATTTATATAAACTTTTGTTACTAAAAAAAATAGTCTGTTGACTAGTATAATCTACAGTACATAGCAACTGCTTTGGTAGAAAAATTTGCAGCTAATTAATAGTTATTCTATGCAAATTGACTGCAATTAAGCCATTCATGAACTTAAATTTACTAAACTGTGGGTTTGGAAAATTGGGGATGCTGCCCATAGCAACCAATCAGATTCAAGCTCTCAGTTTCATTTTGCATACTGGAGAATTTGAGCTCGAACATGAGCTTGGGCAACATCCACACATTTCCGATCCTACTGTTTTGTATATTTAGGCCATGGAGTTTTTAAATATAGGATATTTTTTGAAGTTGTTATTGAAGTTAACCAAATTTTGGGATTTTAAGTAAACTAGGAAGAGTTCTTACAATTGCAATCACTCTTGGGGAAATGCAAAACTGGTCTACTACAGTGAAAACATTTGCAAATGGATCTACATAATTACAGTTACAATGTAATTATATAATTGCTTTAGTTTTTACAGGGTGATAATGCCATTACATTGCTTAAATTTTATTCATAAACGAGCATTAGTTTCATTGCATACTGGCAAAAATGCCCCACTTATGTCTCTGCGCTGTATTAAGAATAACATCATTTTAGAAGCAATATTGTAAATGAGTACACATTTCAAAATATTTCAGTAAAGAATCTTTAATGTATTTTTCAATAAATTTATGCACATTTCAATACCAAAAATATCAAAACTGACTATATTGTTGAAACATAAGCCATGCATTGTATCTTCTAATCAAATTCACCAAAGATGGAAGATGTTGATAATGGACTTAACTGAATTGTAGACTAATGCAGCAAATATATGAGAGTTGAAATAACACGCTAAACTGAACAAACAAGTTAGAACAGGTTATTGGCGGTATTCGTCCAGAAAGTAATCATTTAACACTGTCTACATAAATATTTGTAATATTTTCCATGAATTTCTGACAAAAAATAAATTGTCAGAATAATGCAACCAGCCATCAAATTCACTGCATCATACTAAGGCTCTCTCTTAGACTGGATGCTGTTTTTTCCATTTGTTCAATATTCCACTGATATTGTCTTCTCTTTACCTGGGCCTTGTTCAGTTGAGAATGCAAACGTTTCAATACAGCATCATACCTTTTCTTCTGCACCTGTTATGTTATGCATAAAAGCGTTACAGTGTGTGCTTAAAACAAAGCTTTTTTTTCAAATGGGTTGACAGTTTTTGGTATTACACAGTTACAGTTAAGTTATAATGACTTTAACACAACTTAAATTGACTGCTAAATGACCTGGTTATATTACTTGTGTAATATCAAAAATATTGTGTAATATACTAAAAATCACTTTTGTAAAGCAGGGCATGTGCGAGTGCCATTATACCAGGATGGATCTGGATCCTCTGTCCTGGTATATTTTCCAAACTTTCCAAAACAAAGGGAGCGACATTGCAGAGGGATACTTTGTAAATAGTGAGTGTGTGTTGCGCACTGTCCACATTTTAATTTTATGGTCGCTGATTGGAAAGCTAACCACGGAAAGCTAACCACTGTGCAGGATCTAAACCATAACCGTTCCCTTTTTCGAAATTCACAATTGTCTCAGAATCAATAGAAAACTAAAACTTAAAAACAAAGGAAAGAATGCTTTACTTTTTTATATTAGTGTACCAAAACTTGCATAACTTTAATCATTTTCAATGCAATTAACAATTGCATTGATATTTTACTTTTTTTATTACTTTAAATGAAAGTTAAGGTCTTTCCATGTTATTATAGTTTTGGGGTGAAATCAGATTTCCAGTTAAGAACATGTGTTAGCTTAACGAATATGTCTTAAAAATGGTTTCAGTTGTTCAAGCATATAATATTAGTTGAAATTACTTTATTATTAATTAGTTAGATTACAAAGAAACCTAAAATAGAAACATGTGTACGCTTAATGTAGACTAGTTCTGTATGTAGATAATAAACCAAAGGTTCATTGATAAAACAAAGATATTTTTAGACCTCTATCCCTCTTTCAACTAACACTCCGTAGTACACTCCATCTTATTTACCTACTACCTTTCCCATACTTGTCAGAAGGTTCAACATATAATTGATGTTATAGTGTATTAGAATAAATAGTTTTCTACACTGAGACAAAGCTGTCATGGTGTCGTCTGTTGGTGATGTGTCTTTCCACTGCAGTTAGACTNATACCCCGTTCACACAGAGGGCTATTACCCGGGTAATTCTGTCCACTTCCTGGGTAGACTGAACTACCTGGGTAGTGTGCTCAGTGTAAACAGCGCTAAAATGACTACTTACCACCCTGGTTCAGTGCGAACGGTGTTGACCAGGGTAGTTTCTGAATTACCAGGATAATTCAGCACTTTTAACAGGGTTAATTTCCAGGGTAATTCAGATCCAGAACTAACAACCCTGCTCGTTAAAAACAGATTTCCCAGGGTAGTCTGTGTGAATGGGGTATCAGACACATAAAATGGAAAAAAAATTTTGCCCATATTTTTCCAAATGATTACCAGTTGAATAGTAAACATTTTTCTGCTTACCTCTATTTCTTTCCTGAGCACAGCATGTTTTTCTTTCTCCTGTTCATATAATTTATTTTTTGCATTTATACATTGTCCTATTGATTGTATCTGCTCACTTATCTTTTGTATTTCCTCCTAATAACAAAAACATTCAATTCATGCTTTTAAAATACATAAAACAAATATCAATGTAGCGCAGGTGAATTCCAAAGTGGCCATCTAAAGACAATTTAATATAGCTATATAAATATTTACCAACCAAATTGCTGCTATTTTGTATAAATAGTTATACAAAAGTTCTGTTCTTAAATAACATGATGACCCAAAAATATCATGACATTTTGCACAGTTTTCATGAGTGTATGTTGTTAGTTCACAGTAACTACTACTTAGTTATAACTTCCTATGCTGGTGGCAGTTGTATAACATGCAAAACCCAATATCACTGGATTGCAATGAATATGGAATACCCAGGGGAATTTTACCAGAAACAGTGTTAAGTTCTGACAGAGAAAATACAATAACATTTGTGCATTAACAATGTTGCAAAACTTTGTTTAAATATGCGAAACCACATTCTAAAAAACTGGAAAAATAAAGTGTTTCAATAGAGGAACTAATCGTGAGAGTTTCTATGTGAGTACTGTTTTTGTACAAATATATTGTCCACGCACACACAAAAGACTTCCTGTGCTTTAAACATTTTGGGCTCTATGCACTAATGATAATGGACATTATCACATGAAAATGAACTTTGTGGTATTTACAAAGCATAGATCACCATGGAAAAATACTGTTTCCATGGCATTCCATGTAAACAGCTCATCCCATCTCTTCTAAATGTGGCCAGCACTTCGCTTTATTTATTAACCCCTGTAGCTAATTTGTTTTTATTATGCTCCAGGAATAATAACAATAATCTGAAGATGGCTATTGTTACAATTCCAGCAATTCCCCCATAGACTTCCCTTTTCTTCCCTTTAATAGATTTTATCAGGGGAAGGGATGCATATGGTGAGACGTAGAATACAAATATGTAAAATGAAATTAAAAATCTTCTAAATGTTTATTTTTTTAAAAGTCTTGTGAAAAGGTGTGTGTTCTGGTGCTCGTCCGGAAAAACCGCATCTCTGAAGAGCTCCAATGGCTGTCTGCCAGTTTCAGCTGTAATACCATGCCTGTTTGTTATCTGAGCCCTGGTTTTGACTTCTTTAATTTGGTTAATTTGGTGATTGGCACAACTGTTGTGGACCGTTGTGCCGCAGTCTCCTCTGGTGGTGCCCTCACACTAGCTGGTGGCAGTTAACGGTGTATCTCCCCTACACACACCCAGTCCCTGGGACTTGCCTCTACCACAGGGAATCTCGCTGCCGCCATCTTGCATCCTACACTCTGCAGTGTCCTCTTCTCCTGTTTTTTTTGCTGAGCTCCTGCTTTGGCCTAGCGGGGTTCTGGACGCCCCTGCTCCTCTCCAGTCATTTGGCTTCTTCTATGACCCCTGCTTCTGTGCTTACAGCCGTTGGTGTCTCTCCATCCAACTCAGTTATGTGGCAGCACTGTGGGCCTGGAGGCCTGGCTAGGAGATCCCCTGGCTCTAGTGCTGTTACTCTGCTAACTTCTGCAACTGTTCTAGTCACCTCCTATACTGCTGCCTGGGGTTTGGGCTCCCTTCTGGCATCTCCTGTGTTGCTGGACTGTGCTGGCTGCTTTCAAACTGGGCCTCTATTGCTGGAGTCAGCCACAAAAACTGATGCCTTGTTTCCCTGCTGCTGGCCTGCACTTTTCTCTCCTGGCTTCCTGTACTGTTGAGGTGTCTGTTCTTCCTCACTGAAAATATCCTACATTGTTACCTGTGGCTCTTGTTTTTCTTCTTTGGGGAGCACTCTCACTCCTGACCAGCAGTAAAGAAACAGGTGGTACAAAATGAATCTGCTTCCTCGGCTCCCTGTTTCAGACTCTTCCGGTACCTGTGCCCCTTCGCATCGCATGCACTTCATCTGGGACAGGTAGAAACCCCCGCTCTGTGCTAACTTGTTGGCTAAATCTGTGACTGAGGGGGGGCTGGGGTTACCAATGCTGTGGTCCTACTATGAGGTGGCTCAGCTGAGCCATGTGATCAATTAGCATACTCTGCCGGACGTTCTGTGTTGGGCGGATATTGAAAATGGGCTTCTATCCTCCACCAGGGTCGATTACCTCCCATGGATGCCAGGAATGCTAGACTGGCCTCTGCTTGCGACACTTCTACTATTGGTTTCACCCTTAGGATCTGGGACAAGGCTACTACCGCTTACTTTTCATCCCAGTACTCTTCTCCTCTGACTCGTCTATGGCATCATCCCCTCTTCCCCTTGATTCACGACCACCGCTCTGCTATTCTCTTGTCCAGCAAAGGTATTGACACTCACTCACTCGTTTGCACCCTGGACTTTTACCAACTTTGCCCACTCACCCCTCGACCCCTCAGCACATTTTAACTCATGTCTTCTACATAAGTCATTGTCCACCCAGCCCAAACATGTTGTTAAACTGTTAATTCACAGGTGTAATGCTGCCAAGTACCTGATTGCATGGCACTGAAAGGATCATCTCCCACCCTATGCCACAGCCTATATCAACAAACTCTGTTTCATCTCCAATTCGGAGTTTATCACTTCTTTGCTGAATAACACTGCCCTGTCATTCCACAAGACCTGGGGGGTTTGGTTCTTTCACCATGCAATGCCTTTTGCCTGGGGTTTGCAAGCTCCCCTAACTCCCCTTCTCTCCCCTGTGGTGTTCTCTTCTTTTCCCCCTTCTACGCCTTTTCTCCTCTTTTATTTTGGTTTTGTTTGGTTTTGTTTCACTCCCAATTTCCCCTTGTTCCTCTGCCTCCTACAGCAGGGTTCTTCCAAGACTGACACAAAGATGCCATATAGTTCCTACACCNTGTTTGTGTGACTTTGTTTTATATACAGCTATGTTTTGTTTTTCTTGCTGTGAAAATTTAAAATAAAGACATTACAAAAAAAGTTTTGTGAAAAAAACAAATGGTTTTCTTTCATATAAACAAGGAACACTTCTAGGAAGTCCATCGGTTCCTCTAGAAGGTCGTCTTCACAGCCTGCGACCATAACACCTCTTCATAGCACAGAAGAATTGATTTCACAAGGTCAAATTCTCCTTATGAAAGAAGTGTATGTTGCAGTCGCATATGGGGGGGAATTCACTAACTGACGAATTCTGCAGAGATATCATTCATCTAAATTTGTCAATGACTGTTGATGTATAGTATTCAGTATTCAGTGACGAATTGTATTGACGATATGAATTCACTGACGAATGCTGACGAAATCCACTGAC
>JABWIB010000424.1:29546-48470 GCA_016617825.1 Platyplectrum ornatum
TATATATATATATATATATATATATATATATATATATATATATGTATATATATATATATATGCATGTGTATATATATATCTTTTTCAATGTTATTCATTTTTTTTATTCTTTTATTTATTGTTTTGTGGACGGAGGGAGCGAGTGATGGGAGATGGAGAGAGGGAGGGAGTGAGGGGGGACGGAGGGAGAAATGAAGGATGGCGCTGCCATCCAATTAGAAGAGGGCATAGAAGGCACTTAGGTTGCTATCGCATGATAGCATGATAGCAACCTAAGCGGCTGATGGAGTCAACTGCTTAGCAACCTAAGTGGCTGGCCGGGAGCCAGTTTTTCATGTAAAACTGGCACTATCACCTCTATTCGAATTTTATAACTAGAGCCCATAGTACCAGAGTATGTAGGAGATGGACTGAGCTGCATGTTAGAAGTGGAGGAGTTGGATGATAGTTCCTGCCTGATCTTGTCAAGATCTTGAGCACTGATGGAGGTTGGAGGATTATGCACAGGAGGACTCAGGATGGAGTTAAACGTCTGAAAGAGGCGTTTGGGNTTAGCNNCCTGATTAGAGATGAGAGATTGAAAGTAGGACTGTTTGGCATAGTCCAGAGCCTTTCTATAGGAGTGATAAGCACTTGTGTAATTTAGAAAGTCATGGGAGGAACGGGATAAACACCATTGTCGCTCTGCTTTACGGGAATTTTCTTTAAGGTTTCTCGTATCGCCAGTGTGCCAAGGTTGAGCATGAAGTCGTCTAGGTGCACAGGGGGTAGCAAGAGCGACTAGACCAAGGGCATCAGTTAGGGTTTGGTTAAGAAGAGATGTGGCCATATCTGGAGAGTGAAAGTCAGGAATTGGACAGAGAAGTTTTCTACGTGTGCAATGTGGTTTAATAGTGTTTGACAAGGGAGTGTGAGTAGCTGGTGAAAGTTTGCAGTTGACAATGTGATGGTCTGAGAGGGGATGAGGGGAGTTAGTAAGATCAAACACAGTTTAGAGAATATAAGATCAATGCAATTTCCATCCTTGTGTGTAGGTTAATTAATACATTGGGAGAGGCCCACAGGTGAGGTTAGGGAGAAGAGATTAGAGGCATCAGGAGATTTACACTTTACCTCCCCTGCAATGCAACATAGTTTCCCCATTCTTCACAGCTTTATGCCCAAAAGTTCAAGTCTGGATCTGCTTCACTATTATCATTATCATTATTATTGGAGCGGATCCAAACCAGGTAGGAAACCTGCGTAAATGACGTCCAGCATGTAAATCTGCATCCAGGTTCATTTTTATTATTGTTATTATTGTAAATGTTTAGGGGCCTGCAACGCCATCCAGTCTGCACACTATAAATAAGCAAGGTGACACAGGCAACAAAAGGGTGATGGCAAACAAGACAGGAAAAAAACTAGATACAACTCACATTCAGAATAACTAAAATTGATATGTGGATGAGGCAAGGTGANTAAGTAAAGGACAAGAAAATGGAAGGGCCTAGCTTTGGAGAGCTTACAATTCATTGAGATAAAAAGTATATTTCACAGTGATTCCAGTCACTTACTAACCTTAGCAGTTGATAATATGGAAATGATTTTACAGCTTTATTTCTGTGGATAGGGACTACAGGGTCAAAGCCTTTGTCCCCTTACCTTGTCCAATGATATTATCCACTTGATGTGGGTAGTGGATGGGCAAATATTGCCCCTGTTTGGCTAATGTGTACCCACCAGATCCTCTATGTGAGGCTGCCAGATATGTTCAAAATATACTTAAATATACTATAATGAGGATGAGTGAGTTTCATGACTCCCACTGTGCAGACAGGTAAGGTTTCCGAACCTCATGCTTTATCCTAACTATAACATTCCACTGCCCTAACCCTAATTGTTCTATTCCCCATAGCCTAACCCAACCCTCCCCTATCCACAGCCTATCGCCCACCTTCCACTCCCTGCAGCCTAACCCTAACCTTCCCATTCTATACTCCATCACCTCCCCGCAAAATCAATTGAAAGGTTTTTAGATCAATTACATTACAAAATTATTATCAATTAACAAATTATTATCATACTATTTTTGCATCATAGTTTTTATTTTTTTCTATTGCAAAATATAGCTCTGAAAATGTGTTTTTTAATTTGATTTGTCCCTTAATTACTTTCTCATAATACATATGTATTGTGCTATATTTTACATTATTTTATATATATATATATATATATATATGCCATTCATTGTTCATTTATTAGTTTGGTTTGTATTTTCTCTTTTGTCTGCCAAGTGTTTTTCTTGGGTTTGGTAACAATAAGGATACATAGCAGTGAACATAACGTCTCTATGGCAGTTAAAGGCATGTTAAAACAGTGTTGATAAAAGGAGGCTGGAATCATACCGAATTCCCGCAAATTGCTGAGAATCAGTATAGCAGAGTATTCCCAGCAGAACACACATATAATACAAGGTTTATCTTCCATTCCCTTTAGGGATGTTTTTTATGTTGGATGTAACAACCGTGACAAATAAATAAAAAGACGTGATGAGCCATGAAATAACAGCAAAATCTGTTTGGATGTTGCATGAGACAGTTCAAAGGGGCACTAGTACAGATTATAAGATCATAGAGCAGCCTGAGAAATCGTCATGATAAATAAAACATTTGCATGCCTATTACATAAGTATTAATTAACGTTCTCAACATAGTCATTATTCTTTGTGTATTTTAAAATGTGCTTTACTTCTCAGCCTTATCCATGAAAGTTTTCAACTTTGGTTACCACCCCAGTAGCAGTAACATTTTAGTATTTTAGGCACACAATATTACATCTGTGTCTGAGCATTCAGTTCGTATAAACTATTTTATTTTTATTAAGTATGATTTTTAATGAGGAATAGCTGCATATGTATGCCAGGGACACTGACTTTTGGTATCTCCCTCTTGTTATCTTCCTCCCACCCCAGCAGCATGGCGGTGGGGTGGAGGGCGTAATGCAAATCACACCTGAAACCCCGGCTATTGTACAGCAAATTCATACTTTTACTGGGATGGATGGGCAGGATTTATCATTATTAAGTCCCTCCCCCAAAGTAATTATATGGGCTAAAGGTAGTGATTTACATTGACTCATTGTCTTCAAGCCAATGTCCCGCGAGATTTAACATATGTGACATCGCATTATCACACCAGATATCGGCCCGGTGTATAGCTAACATTAGTGTCAATTCACAAGAACAGTTCTTCTGCTTCAGTTATGTTTATTCTTCCCTCTTTATCTATACACCAGTTTTAATTGTAACCTTGTGGCCATTACTTTATTGTTTATAATGTATTAATTTTTGGGATGTGCTGCATATATCTACTGTGATCATGTTAATCAATCATATTCTTGCAAGTCTGCCTTCAACTTTTGCGTTTCCTAGAAACTTTCTTTTAAAGACAGTTAACTAGATGAACTCAGGCTAAAAGTAAATGTAAAATGAAAACACGTCTTGTCATCCTGATGGGTTACTTCCTACTCCAGCTGTTTCCTGTTTATCATTTCAGTGCACCCAAGGTTAATTGCAGTATTTATGTTAATCTAGATTTTGTAAATGATGATTGATGCATTTCTCATCAGCCATTCTCATGGTCACGTAATAATGGGCCATGTAATAATGTGTTGGCAGATTGAACAGTAAATAAAACCAACCATTAATAAACAACTATCAATAAACATCAGGTCTACATAGACAATTGTAGTCGTTTTCAGGAGTGGTTAGAGAGGTTACATAATTTATGCATTGGTTGACAGGACAGACCTAGACACATAGATACATAGTTCTGAGGGGGCCTGGTATTGGGGATGTCCATTGATGGTCACTCCCTTTACTAGATGAAAACTCTATTGTTAGAGATCTAGTGATAATTTCATATTTAATATACTTTTAGATGGAAACAAATATGTCATCCAATCAGTAAAATACAAAATAATAATAATGGTAGAGATCCAGATTTAAGAAACATCTGTATTGTACTATAGTAACCCATCAGAATTTCAGCATGGATTGAGACTTCCATGCTGGAAGCGGGCAGTATGCTTACAGGAAGTATGAAAGGTCATAGGGAGAAAGATAATTGTACAGTAAAGGTTTGGTTAAGGTTAGAATCCAGATTTCTGCACTGTCCTCATTTTACAGTGGACAGAGTGAAAATCTAAAGGTAGGTCTTAATGTAGGGCATTGTGATCATAAGTTCCCTGTGTATGAGGGAAGTGGTGCCCCATGCAGGTTTAGATCTATCAGTGTAGATCTATCCTTTAATCTACATCTTCAATCTGGATCCAGTCCATGTAGGGAAATTCTGCTCAAAAGTGCAAAACATATATATATATATATATATATATATATATATATATATATATATATATATAATTTTTAAAAACTGAGCATACCAATCCGTGTCTCATTCTTAAACAGAATACACAGATAACCACAGTAACATTTTTTAATCTCTGTTGAAAAGTTACCATTTACTTAGCTCTATATACAGTCATTGTCTTGGGAAATTAATGAAACACACTTCATCAGAAACATATGCGCTCTGACCTGCTAATTCTTCTTTATCTTCCTTCTATTGCTTCCTTGTGTGCTTCTCTTTGCCTATCCCTCCATAAGTATTTGTGCTCAACCATATCCATATCCCTTTGAAAAGAGAAAGAACTAAACTCCAAGGAATTCTTGACTCCTCAATGCTGATCTGATGGATTATGTGTTGCCACCTAATCTCAGATGCCTCTAACAGAGGCTTGCTCATCTGTCTCATTTATCAACTTTCTAAATGTAAGGCAGCTCCCAGTGCCCACCCAGGGATACCCTCAAGAGGGTATATTTCTTTCACATTTAGGAAAACCCAGTCCTTGCTGCTCCTATGTCTTAGGAGATTTACAGTTGTTCCCGAACCTATGATCTGAGAATATTTCTTATCTTTGGGAATTTCCTGTGAAATCACCTGTTAGACATGAGGGAAAATTTTGGTGAAATTATCTACACTATTCTAGGGAACACCTATACAATCGTATTGGTCTCACCAAAACTGGTAACTGGATAAATTTGGGGTGCAGCAGTGAGTGTCCCAAGCCCCCCTCTCTTTGTCATCTTCAAAGGCCCACTGCTGCTGGCAATCACCATGTTCCAATCCCCCATTACTGCATGTCATGGGAAATCATAATAGGGGCTCCTGATTGGCCACGGCAGTGGAGGGGGGGCAATTACTGTGGGTCACTGCCAATATGAAGCCTCTGTTACTGATTTGCCGTGGTAGTAGGGAGGTGATTACTGGAAACGGGGAGCCTGTAAAGATGATGAACAGAGGGGAGGTTCCCCAACACCTAGTGCTACATCTGTCCTCTTGCAGCAGATATCTAACAAGAATGGGCATAACCTGACCTTGGAGGATCGCTGAGTTAGTCTTGTCTCTTGTCGCTATTTGCTGAACATCAGCCAGGTGTCCTTTTTAAAGGTGGTCATCCATGGGCCGATTTTTACTCTAAACCCACGCATAAAATGGCTGGGAATATGTTTTGTATGATCAGCACTACAATAACAATTACCAGTTCTGGGCAAAATCAGAATCAGGCCCATAGCCATTAACAATGGGCTAATGGAACTACAGTCCCAGGCCTCCAATGTAAAAAAGGCCTATTGTGCTTCAATAAATGAGATTAGTTTGATGAAGAAGGGCGCAGCGTGATTATGTGGCTCACATATAATTGACCACCACACAGAAGTGGTCACATATGCGTACATGTGGTAAGCTGAGGGTTAGGCCTGTCCTGTTGGACATATCTCCTGGCATATGGAACTTGGTTCTGTGTGCAAGTACATTTGTAGAGTAATATGCGTGCTGCCAGAGAAATTTTGCAAGTAGTTTGCGGAAGTCTAATGTTAGATAGTGAACTGGATCAGGTCCCTTGTTTTCAAAGAAAACCAATATATTCTCAACATAATTTACTCGCTGACCGTTTGTTCAATAGGTAGCATTTTACTGTGCTGTGCATCCCCTTTCCTTCTTCCCTCGATATTCCCTCCTCTCCTTTCTTTCTTCCTTTCCTAATCTTCATTGAAATGTATGCTTTTGTATATTACTAAATTGTTTGTTTTATAGCTCCGATTATATTGTATAACATGAATGTTTTATGTCTTTGATGTCTCCAATTAAAATTTTATGTGGATTAAATAAAAAAAAGGATGACTTGGTTTCCAGCAATATTCATAGCCATATAATACAAACATCTCTCATGCCATAAACATGTTTGAACTGTTCTATGTACAATGTCCTACCCACGCTACTTTCAAGCATTTTTTTTTATCTCTGTCATCTCCTCTGATATCAGTTCATTACCAGCTGCAAGAATATGCTAAGGGGCCTAAATAGCAAAAACATTTTTTAACTAAATGTCTGAAGTTTTTAGATGTATTTGTGAAAAATAAGATTTTAATTTACAAAAAGTGCATAGGAAATATCCCATCTTTTGGCCCAAATTCGGCACTATTTATCAATAGCCATGCATAGTAGCAGCTGCTACTACTATGACACATTTTCTTTCAATGAAATAACAGTAAAAAAAAGTAAATGAATAATAAATAAATAAAAAAAACTACAAAANATTTTTTTTACTACGCTTAGAAAGCATGACCTGCTCCTTATGGAGGGCGCATCTCCTGCTAGAGCACATATTTAAATNAGAGAAACTCCCCTGCTTTTGTTTAAATATGTGTTCCTGAGGCCAGAAACGCAAAAAGACGTTTGTGCACCCTTGNGCCCCTCTGTTTGCTTGATAAGGAGTGCCTTTTCCATGTGCATCTGTCTGTTTTCCAAGCGGTTGCGCAGCTCTGGATTCAAGATGTCATTAGTAGTGTAATCCAATGGGAGACAACTGAAAGAGCTCCATGTTCTCTTCTGATTCTGTTAGCTCATACATTAGTATTAATACCCTTCATGCTCTCATCTGATTTTGTTAGCGCATACACTAGTATTAATACGCTCCATGCGCGCATCTGATTTTGTTAGCTTATATATTAGTATTAATACGCTCCATGCTCTCATCTGATTCTGTTAGCGCATACATTAGTATTAATACCCTTCATGCTCTCGTCTGATTTACTTGGTGCATGCATTATTATTTATACATCTATACCAGCAGATTTGCAAAAATTCTGCAACCACAAGCATTGACAGCAGATGCTCAACACCTATAGTCCTTGCTTATCATTTCAAGCTCTTTATTACACTTTTGGTACACTAAATTGTTAATATATATGCTAGGTTTATTTAGATCATGCTATTTTTGTGTTGGAATGCTGCTCCTGAAGATATTTTTAAATCATCTGGTTTACCTTAAAATAAAACAGCACCAAAGAGTCTGCATATCTGAAATATTGTCTCTCCATCATACAGACCTAATGGTATTGCTGGCTGCCTGTTGACAGTTGGTGATTCTCGTTGGATTGGACACAGTGGTAAGATACTATAGAGGAGTGGAGGGGTAAATTGGAATATGTATGCTATTCTCTTAATATTTGAGCTGGTTCAGGAAGGTAATGATGTAAGGCATTTATACTTAATTATACTCATTTTCAAACAACATTCCAGTCTCTGACCAAGTTGGATAACTTGGATTCCAGCGNCAGCTTCTGGATATTGCTTTTGAATATAACCTTTTGCAGCTCCTATTCAAAAATAGCATTGCTTATAGATAACCGGAAAAGATCAGGGGCGTAACTACAAAAGGCTGGGCCCCATAGCAATATATATATAAATGGGGGTCCAAACTGATATAGAATATATACAAACATATATGTTCTATAGCAGTTTGGGGCCCACATTATATGTATACATATACGAAGATGGAGGCCCCAAACTGCAGTAAAATACATAAAAAACAATAAGAAACACAACAGTAAATTTGGATGTGGGTTCCATTTAAGGGATCCTGTTCCCAGAAGCTCCGGACCTCTGTCTGTTGGGGAGCGTCAGTAATCCGGGAATGGGGCAGCCGGGCCCCCCTAGGACTGCAGGCCCCATAGTTGCTTCTATGGCTGCTATAGTGGTAGTTACGCCCATGTCTGAGATAAAAGTTAAACACAATAAAAATATA
The DNA here is from genome assembly GCA_016617825.1 of Platyplectrum ornatum. NCBI lineage: Eukaryota > Metazoa > Chordata > Amphibia > Anura > Limnodynastidae > Platyplectrum > Platyplectrum ornatum. Next base: position 37,674 of record JABWIB010000424.1, read on the forward strand.
CTATAAATCACAAAACTGCCACAGGGTTCTGGTGTATGGTAACCACTATTGTCTATAGGGCAGCAAACATTGTTAAATACCTTTGTCCACCAGCCTGTTACTCCTGCACTTNGAAAAGTGACAAACAATGAAAATGAAGGTGATATGAATATCAGTACCCTACGTTCTCCCCTTATTTATGCTCATAGCTTAGCTAATCTTAGCTAAACACATTACTTGTTCCATTGGAAACAGTGATGTTTGCTCTGTCAGGTATAAGTTGTCAGTGCTTGTATGCTTAAATAAATGCTATGGATCATCGGCATGGAGTACTTGTACCGTACATATTATATTGTTNTGCTTTATTTATTTTCAGTAAGTAAATATTTGCAGTAAGTTTGGGAGTGCACATTTGTCTATATCTATTAAGACTCTACATCTTATATCCCCTTGTAAACTCTGCGAAATGTTTTGGAGAGTAATTGTGCATAAAATGATATGTGCCATAATAGATGACGTAGATGGGACCTGACATAATGCTTGTCACACAGCAGTGAATACGAGACAGAATGGCTTGCTGATTTAGGACAGAAGGATTTGGCTGTTCATCCGTGTTGATGCAGAACATTCATGTTCTATTAGAAATTCCATAAATTAGTCACTGGTGGAAGGGGAGAAATTCCATTATAGAAATGGCAAAATAGACAATGCTCTATTATATTGTTATTGGAGATAAGATGCCATAACTTAACTGGTATATGATGGTATATTGGCTAATTAGAAAACATATATATATATAAATGGGGGTACAATGTGTTTTCAAGTTGCCTGTTGGTTTGATGACAAATGAGGGTTTTTTTTTTTTACTTCATTTCTATGCTTTACACTCTAATCAGACAGAACTGGCTGAGGTTGTCTTTTTAAAGTAAATATTGTACTGTGTGCAAAACAAATGGGAACTAATCATGCGAAATGTAAGAACATATTTAACAAATCTAGATATCTGATTTGTTTTTGGAGTGAACATTCCTATTATTTCAATATATAACATATTGTTAAATTCTTTTTATAAAAATAATAAATTTCAGACAGTGATAAAAACATTGACACAGCTACAAATCATCTTGCACAGAAACAATAATCGAAAAAACACATAATTCGGAAAAAATATTCTCCTACACTACCTCAGAAAATCACGTAATCAAATAGTAATGAAGGAGAATTCAAACGCGACCATGCAAGAATCAATTCTTCCAGGTACAAAAACTCACGCAAACACCCAAGGGCGAAAAACACGACCACCAAACCCGACCAATAGTAAATACTCAAACCCAGCCTGAAAACCTGTGCAACGCACGAAAATGCGCCCTTTAGTAAATTTACCCCTAAATCACAGTTTATCCAACAGCCGATTTGTACTTTTTTAATTGCTGCCTCATTTGCCTCATTGAATGAATCCATTTGCCAAATGCATCCTCTCTTTTCTCTCATTTGTAGCATGTATGTAAACCTCAGTGCCAGAGAAATACATTTATCCAAANTTTTTTATATTTGGTCAGCAACTGTATTTTTTTCTTCGAGTTTTCTGTAATAATGTTATTATGTTTCCTAAGAAGTGGAAGTGGATCACTTACGGTACANATACATACACACAAGTGGCCTTTCCACCTTTTGTTTCATTGTATATCCTTGTATTGTATATTGTTATCAAGCTACAGTATGCTAGCTATTTTCATTACTCTCTATAAGTAAATAAATATAGAGACTAATTAGCGGTGTGCTAAAAGGCCTAAACATTTCATCAAGTCTCACATTTCACAAAGTCTACAACATATAGACAAACTCTTAGCCAATCAGTAGCATGTAAAAACGAAATGAGGATGAACATGATTGGAACTAATTTTGTCGGAATGAACTGGGTTAAGTTTTTAGGGGAGGGCTATCTGACCATAGACCCATTGATTTGTATTTTTTATTTGTGGGTGAGAGCCTTAATGTATCTAGTGGTATCACAATGTGTACAATACAAACTTGTGTTCATTTTGAAAGAATATGATTGTAGATAAAGTTCTGTGTGCTTATATTGCTGTTTATATAGACTCATTACAGTGAGTTACAGTATATACTGAGCACATGTCTACAGACTTTGATGTAACAGTTTTACACAGCTCATTTACCTCAATGTATTAAGGATATGTCTTAACCTGATTCTTGTCTTTATTCATTCCACAATTATTTGTGCCAAAAAAATCAGGCTTTTTATTACATCAACATAGCCTCCAGCTAAACTACTAGTCTTATGTTTCTAGGCTAAAAGAGAAACAAGTGAAAACATTGTAATGACAATATAAACTATATGCTGCACATAATATATTGACATTTGTTTAAAGTGATATCCATCCCATGTCCTCAGGTTTAAAAAACTATAATTTCCCTTCTCTGTTCCAAGCTATACATATATTGTTGTCTGTCTTTAGAGTTATTGTTGGTCATACCATGTACCATTTTGGTGGCTCTTCTTTGCACTTTCTCTAATGTATTTACACCCTGGAGGTTCAGAGGAAATGTGCGAAAGAATTACTTCACTGATCAGGTGATAAGTGGAATTGCCTCCAGAAGTGGTNGAGGTTTAATACAACGGAATGGATTAAGCACACTTGGGATAAATATAAGGGTATACTGAGTCTCAAATAACTTTTGGTTTTGGTATATTACTATACTATTTTGTTTGTATTGTCTGAAAACACAATAAAAACAATTGCTGGTGAATAGTAACTGAGGTGTCTTCTCAGATTCTCCCTCACTCCCACTGTGTGTTTTAGGGTAGGACTGTGTTTTCCTTAACTTGCTTTTTTCAGATATCGTTTGGAGGTAGCAGATGAGGGTCACTTGTAGGCTATGGCACTGAGGATTGAGAAGAGACAAGAGGGGAACACAACCTATGATGGAAATACATATGTGCACCAAATCTCACAATTGGGTTTTGGTATGCTACCTCCTGTTACAGGGTATGTGCAAATGTGATATGGGTGGTTTGTTCTAGTTTGAAGGCTCAAGTGAGTACTAGGACATAGACAGCGAGTCCTCTTGTTTTATACTTACATCATTGACCCTCATCTGCTATTGAGAATATTATTTTTAGTCTACAGTAAAATTGTGTTATAAATGGATGCGTTCTACCTCAATGTACCTACAGTATGTTGTAGTGAAATACATGATGAGGGAATTTCTTTGCAACAAAATGCGTTTCACTAAATGCTTACTTCTTCTTACTTCCTCAGAAAAACAATAAATAATGCTTCTATTAGAGGAAACAAGGAGCCACTTGTGAAGTGATTTAAGTCTATGGGACCTGATTCAGAGTTTTTGGTGGCCACACAAAGCATGAATAGCATGCAGGGAAAGGAGTATTCGATACGCCCCTCTTCCCTGCGGCCAATAGTATTATGATGACACAAATCCACATACACAAATGTAGTAGTTAGGTCTTAAGAAGACACAGCACATATTAATAAACACTTTTGTCCCCAAATTGGTCAGGGTATTTTCTATAGAAAAGTCTGGGGTGCAGAGTAAAGCAACAGTACAGAATCTGCTCGATAATGTCATAATCTTGTGAGACCTTTAGTGCATGATGCCGCCAATGGAGCAAGGGAAGCCACTAGTCACAATTAGACTACAAGTACCTGTCTAATACAACAGAAAAAACAATGCAAAGAGCCACCTTTATAAATCGAAGCTCTGAGGTCAGTTGGTAGATAGCCAGGCATTTGATGTTAAGCTGACAACACACGCCAAGATTATGTAGGTTGATCAGCTTATGATGGTAAATATCACATAATAGGATCTGTGAATACTTATGAGGAATTGTCCTTTATGAATGTCATATTTTTGGTTTACGTTATACACTTTTCAGTGCCATATTGCCTAACTGTATTTTTGTGTGAAATGAAATTTGTTGTCAAATTTAGAAGTTGTAGAAGTAAAAAAAACTGTTTGAACAATTTAAATCATAACATTGTGGCATCAATATTACCTGTTGGCTATGGGTATTGGAATCTTCTGTCAGGGGATGCTCTATATTGGGTCCTCTTCATTCGCTGTTGATGACTCTTTGGGGCTGATTCAATGCTGCACGAAGACATGAAAAAGCTGGTTGTGTGCTTTTTCCCGTCTCTTACTGTAAGGAATCATCTTGTCTTTTTATATGAAGCTTTATGAGCCACAAGCTAAAAAGACACAGGTTTTCTTCCTTACGCAGTTTGAGTGAAAAAGATTGAATNGGCCCCTTTGTATAATCTTGCTGGGTACAATATTATTAAAATAGAGTTGTTTGCACCAGCAACGCACAACCATATAAATCGTATCTTGTTATATCTTCTCTTTTTTTCTACAACAACCTCAACATTTCAGGGGAGGTCAAATAAAAAGTTATTATTTGCATGTAGGAAGAATATTAAGCTTTTGCTTAATGCACATGAGTACTGATAATATTTACTTAAGCTTAATCTTATCAAATATAATACTGTTTCAATAAATTATATTGGTCTTCCCTGTGTCTTTTGCCTAAATTTACAAAATTGCGGGACTAACTAGAAAAGTGGGAGATGTTCAACATGGCAACTAATCACATTAAGATCATTCTCCAGAGAACTTAAATCTTCTTGGTTACTTTGGGCAACATGCCCACCTTTTCAATCCCGCAGTTTTGTAAATGTATGCCCTGGTGGGGCATGCCATTTTTGACCACTAGATCTGATGCGTTGTCTGTATGATACCCCAGAGAGGCCATGTGTAGTTCAAGAAATGGGGTTGAAAGTTCAATTTTGAGAGAGTGTTAGAACCAGCTAATTACTGCCGGAGATAATAACGAGTGATTTTTAGAGTGAATACCTGTCAGTACAGTGTTTGGTTGAACAAGCTGAGGAGGAAGCTATATAACTGACTTCTTTGGCGAGGGCAGTGTGTTCAGGTATTTGATTAGTGTGCATTATATATATACATCATATGTAAACATTTTATTACTGTTGTTATGTAGTGTATTAACATGTAGTAGAATAACAGCAGCACGTTATAAATTAAACCATTTGAATTCTAGCAGGACTTATTTTATTATACTGACAAAAATACTATTTTATTTGTTTCATAGTAACCATCTCTCTTTGTCATGTACAAACGAAACATTGCTGGTTTTGAAAAAGTCAGTTAGTCCATATTGTTATTAAAGCGCGTCTGATTAGCTTGGTCGGCCACTGGTGTGACACATGATGTGTGATTAAGGACAATTAGCAGTTCAGCTGATGTCGGTGAGATAGAACAAAAGACTATTATTTTGTACAAGGGAGCTTGAGTGGTGATAATTGTCTACTGCAAACCACGTGCAAGTAGAGAGACTTTCTAGAAATCACAACATCCTGTTGCAGGACACGTGTCTCCGATCTAAACCCCCTTTTTTTTTAGCCGTGTCTAAGACCAGGCCATAGAGCCCCAGCAATTAAAAAAAAAACTATAAAAAATTAATTATTTAATAATTACATTTAAATTAAAATAAAATNTTTTACTAAATAGTATTTTCACACAATTAAAATATAGCTTTATAGGGTCTTGTAGAAGCTATTATAACATAGTTAGAGTTGTTAGAAGAAGGAATAAATATTGGGGTAATTACCTAGTACAGGTATCAGAATGAATACCTATATTGATAAACTTTACTGGTAGTTGTTTGAATGCTATTTTGTGTCTCTGGCTGATATATAGTTTTCTCTAATGCACTTTACTAACGCGTANTCTCAGTCTCAGGATGTTATATTTATTATTTGTGATGAACTTGTACCATAAACTCCATAACAATATGCCTACTCATTCTACTTCCTGGACGAGATCCATTTCCCACATTAATCATACCTTATCTTGATATGTGCAAGTACAATGGTGGGAGTTCATAAGATTGAATTGGTTTCCAGTGCTTTGGCATGCACATAATGGAAAAGNAGGGTTGCCAACTTTTAATTTCTCTCTCCTGGGCAAACATGGAGGTTGGGTGGAGAGTGTGATTTATACAAATCACACCTGAAGCCCTGCCCCTAAATGGTCATTTTTATTATTATTATTATTATTATTATTATTATACTGGTGCTCTAGCAATAAACATATGTGGTTGCTTAGTTTTATGTTGTATTTGGTCTATATTATTTGAAATATTGTTTCCACAGCTTATTTTTATTTGGTGGAGGTAAAAATAGTTTATCAGAATAATTGAGGTTTGTAGACAGTGCCTTGCCCATGATTATATTAGAAATACGGAATGCACTTCACATTAATTACTGGTAGATTGTAATATACTGCTTACTGGCCCTACCCTAACCAGACTTTCCTCCTTAAAAATCTATTGAATGTTCCAGACTCCTTTTTACAACACCCTTCTTCTACTTCCTCTCTGTCAGTCTCATTCTTAGTATTTCATACCATGGGTATTAAAACACTAACAAAAGTGTCATTAACAAAATTGCACCAACATACATCCATCATCAAATTATTAACTGACCTGGCTTTCCCTTTCCGGTATAAGCAGTGCATTCATTCTTTTTAGCTCCCATTTAGACTAACAGTCATTTTTTAGGTTGCACCCATATTTCTTCACACAATACTAGACTCCACTATCCTTAAGACAATCAAGTATTTTCTGTAACCACACCTTAAAAAAAATTCCCTAAACTATCAGCTTAACCTTCCAAAGCTGTTTTATCACCCCTTCACACCGGGCATTCCAATCCTACATTATTTAATGCATCTGACACACAAAACAACATTGTTATGTGTAAGGAAGTTGAGGCTACAGGCTGCAGATGCGTTGGAACTAAACTTCCTCACACCTGTCACGGACGTCTGTCACGCGGTAACAGAGTTACTAACAAGTAGATACCACATTCTGAGAAAGCCACTTCACTATAGAGAGAAGAAGGGGACGTTGTGCAGCTTAGAAGAGTCAGCTATAGCTCTGCAATGCTGTATTTGGAGACTGTTATACAAGGTCCTGTTAACCACTCTGGCAAAACCCAGGTTTTTAAACCCAGATATTTGCTGGAGCGCAAATCATTTACCACCTTTCAGAATACAGTGTTGCCCCGGAAATTTCCCATGATTCACATAAATTCTTTGTTCAGATTACCACCCATGTTGTTAGTAGTAAACACTGTGATTCAAAATTTGCCTTTATTTACCCGATCAACTGTTAAGTCTACTACCTGGGTTGAAAAACCTGAGTAGGTACCGTTTAGGGTACAGGCNACCCAGGAATTACCTGGAAATAACCCTGCTTCGACCAACAACCCAGGTTCATCGAAAGCACAAAAAATCGTGCTAATCTTTGTATCTGATCCCAACTTATTATTAAGATGTATTGCATGTTATCAATGTTTAGTACTGTATGAATCAAACTGTTTCTTTATATCCTTTCCTACATAATTCCTGTATATCCTGTGGTTGGTGTAGCCAGGCATCGAGGAGGATTAGGGTTAGTAAGTGGAGCCCAAAGAAATCAGTGTCAGATTGTCACAGGTGCAGGTTGTTCCTATCACTCCCCGTTGACATAAAAAAAACATATAAATACAATAAAAACATCACTGGTTATTTAATATGCAGCATAAGTACATACAGGAAAATAAAACTCTGTTGACAAAGACACTTGTTGAAAGATGGATAACTGGAGGCATTCGTCCATCCCTGTACTATTTCCACAATATTATAGGCCACTGGGGACACAGTACAATATGTTTTCTCACAAGTGCTGGTCATGAAAATAGATATCTTGCTTACCTCCTTTCTGCCTTACTGACTTCGATCTAAATGGCAATTCTTGCTCACCAACTTTAAACTCGTAGCATTGCACATAGGGAAGCTGATTTAAAGTTAAGCTTACAACTATTTATTAGGTTATGTATGTAAAGAAGAGGAGCAACCACAGAAAAGTGGATGTAAAGTGGCGGATCCACCAGTGTCCTCTTTCCTGTGCTCTGTGCTAGTGCAAAATGAGAAAGTACGCAGTTTAATGCTTCTGCACTAGCAACCTGGACTTCCTGTGGTTCCTCATGGATGGTATTAGTGTAAGATGGACACTACATTATAGTGGATTCTTTTTTCCTTAGTTTATAAATGAATAGTATTGGCGCATACTCTATTGTTTGCATTCAGGGAGTATACTTTATGTTTGCATTTTGCACACAGATACTGACCAGTGTTACTGTTACACTGTTATTAGACTTGNGCTAGGAAACATCATCTCTCACCTCTAATACTGTTCTCAACTAATGGAAATTTACCTCCCTTGCAATTCAACATGGTTTAGCCCACTCGTAACTTTACATTCGAAAATTCAATAGTACGTAAGTCTGGTTCCAGCCTGCTGTGTGCACCTAAAGGACACTATCTTTTATTTAAATTTATTTAAGTTGTTAAGCAGTGAGGAGATTTAGTTTGACATGGATTAGGACTGGGCCGATTATTTTAACATTTTTTGTAATGTAACTTTGGAGTTGATTCTTAACACTTGTAGTTTTCAACAATGTTTGGTCTTATGCAGTGCAGTGTGGGCAATGTATTTATTTTGTGTAGACATTCAGACAGATTCAGATAGTTTCCAATTTTCCAGCAGTTTTGTGTATTGCTAGGGAAGATAACTATAATGGATGCATAAAAAGTGGAGTATGCATGGAGTTGTGTTGTTAAATGTGGTAGAGGGAAATTAACTCCCCAGTCACTCCCCTGTAGAGTCTCTGTCCTGAACCTTACCTGAAGTTTATCACATGGTTTCTAAAACTGGGACCCTGTGGGTCTAATTAGCTTAATTCATAAATAACAACCTGTCCCAGCGTACATACGGAACTATGATTATCCGATAGTAATATCAGGCGCATTTACAAGTCTTTCTTTGAGCCTCACGGAAAGTGGGAGNATTGTTCAGGGTGAAAATTTCTTTTTTCAGTATTCAGAAAAGAAAGACAAGGGAAGGGACCACATTTATACACACAGACTATGTATATGAGGGAGGCAATTTCAAATCATTTTACAGAGGAGCAGGTATTAAAAGAACTCTCAAAGCTAAGAGTACACAAATAAAATGAGCCTGATGGAATAAATCCTAGAATACTAACTGAACTTAAATGTGTGTTGGTAGTGTTAGTAAAACCCTTAACTGAATTATTCAACTAATCCCCAGTAACATGAGTGATTCCAGGAGACTGAAAATTAGCAAATGATTTCTCTCTGCATAAAAGTGGAAGTAGGATAAATGTTGCCAANTACTGACCAGTGAGCCTTACATCGACAGTAGTGGGAGTTAATTGAAACACTGTTAGAGAAACAAATTTTACAAAATCTAAAATCCAGTAACCTTTAAGATTAATAGCATTACATTAGAACTACTGATGAGGCAAGGGATCTAGGAGTCATCATTTCATGCTACATAAAGTTAGGGATTGCAAAGGGAAGGAATTAGTAGCAGAGTAGTAGTAATGCCACTTTATATTGTATTGGTATGGCTGCATCTGGAATGCTGTAGTTCTAGAGGTTGCATCTCCGGAAAGACATAAGATATACATGTTATGCACAAAACAGCATATAAAAAACTACAGCAAGTAAGTATGTATACAGTAAGGAAAGGGAAGATTTGAACATCAAAAATATCTTTATAGTTTTAAATTCTAGATACCCATTGGGGCTCTTATTTGCTGTACTTTATTTCTGTTTATATATAAATTCAAAACAACATCCTTTTCTATTTTAAGTTTATAATTTAAGTTTTTAAAGTGATTTATGTGTTTTATATGGAAGCCAAGAATAAAGTGGGCCATACACTATAAGATAAATTGTTCCAATCTAAGCATTTTTCTAGAGTGGGTAAAACCATGATGAATTGCAGGGGAGGTAAAATTAATGTCAGTGTTTGNATGCATGGAGAATACTTTATTGTTGCATGTTGCACACAGATACTGACCAGCGTTACTGTTACACTGTTATTANANTTGGGNTGGAAATATCATCTGTCACCTGTAATACTGACTGCAATTAATTCAATTTGTCTCCCCTGCAATTCAACATGGTTTTACCCACTCTTGAAAAATGCTTAGATTGGAACAATTTATCTTATAGTGTNTGGCCAGCTTAAGCCTTTATTTGCAACATGAGTCAATCCAATAAAAGACACTTTGTAATTCAACAGAATGAGATAAGTGGAGCACTAATGTGCCTTGGGCACAGTTGTCAGCAATAATTATGCAAATTAGAACAATAATTATTTTACATTTAGTATTCCACACGCTTACCATGAAGCACTTTCTATATTTGGCAAGTTATGTGTGAATATTATATTATAAGAGAAGGGAGGGAGTTTACATAAAATGTGTATGTCATTTATTTCTGTATAGTGTTTACATGCTAACACTATATTATGGACTTGACAGACATGAATGCAAAATGGAAGGAAGTCTGATAGTGATCAGTGGTGATTCAGAGGGCTGGGATGTGAAAAATGCTCACATGCCAGAATTTGATTTGTGCTTATTTGTGTAAAATCCATGGTGTGCAATTCAGAATTAGATTTGTGCCTATTTTTCTAAATCCACTGTGTTCTTTATACATCAAGATATTATTATTATTATGTAAAAAGAGGTACATTGAGAATATTGTACATGGCTAACATGATTTTTTTCATGTTGCAAAGGCTCCTTTGTGGGTCGGATGTGACTAGAGGAGCGCCTATACCAATAGATGGCGCTAGAGATTCTGCTTCTTTTCTTCTTCCCCAGAGGCTATTTATTTATT
>JABWIB010000424.1:61765-80271 GCA_016617825.1 Platyplectrum ornatum
GAGCTCAAATCTGATTGGTTGCCATGGGCAACTTCCCCAAATTCGAATTTCACTGCAATCTCCCTGCTTAGTAAATATACCCCTAAGACTGTCAGAGAGGATGGCCTGTCAGGAGGGAAGCGCACTCCCATGTCTCTCCCCTATCAATGGTGCATCACTAACCTTGCAGCACTGACACATAACCATAGACATACCTTATCCAGCGCAGATCTGGGGTCATTCAGAAGTCTCAAACCCTGCCTAATGGGTAATTTAAATGGCCCCTTCCGCCCACCTTGCACAGGTTTGGTAAGCCGAGGGCATGGCCTGTCTTGTCAAAACATAATTCCACAGTGTACCATCTGTCACTCACATGTACAGATTCTACAGTACGGCTTCCTTATGCAAGAGCCTAACTACGCATGTCTGGATCTGGTCCACAGTTTGCATTATTTTTATGTCTCATTCTGGATCATTTACATAATATAGAATAATCAGTGCAAGATACAAACCAATAATAACACAGATAAATCAAATATCAATATACATCTGCTTTTTACTTCACAAGTCATATAAGGATTAGTAGGAGCTGGCTGTCAAAGACAGAATATTTGCATTTCACTTCCCATAGCTTGGATGGAATGGTTCTCAGACGTTTGCGGCATAATAAATCATAGGAGAGACCCATATATGTCAACACGTGGGACAATGATGCACTGATGTGGTAGGTGGGATAATACAGGGTGTATGTCTTAGAGGAAGAGCAGTTGTCTATATTCTGTGGATTTTACCTAGTATGACAAGAAAAACTTGGCCCTCCATCAAATGTAAAATACTGGATTGATAGTATTAGCGGCTATACACAGCAGAAAGGAATGACTGGAATTCCGTTCTCTCAGAAGAAAGAAATGCTCAAGTACAGATACTAGAAATGCCTCAACTATTCCTTGTCCTGGATGAATTTGTCATTTGCTATGTGTTTGATACCAGTGGGGCTTATAGAAGAACACTGTTTAGTAGTTTAGGTTATTGAATCATTTTTATTTTTGTCTTTATTTAATTGCTACTAAATTGACTTATTTATATGTCAAATGTGGTATAGTCCTGTTTTAATGTACGTGTGACCATATAATGGGCAATCTTGTAGGGCAGTCAGGGATGTACTGTTTATTTTAACAATTATATAGTGTTATGTGACATAATACAGATGTACAATACAAATGTTCCTTGCCATATGCTTGCAATGGCGGTCATTCAGCGTTTAAATGCAACCAATCAGATTGTAGATGACATTTGCTAGTATGCCAGTATGTGAGAGTTAGAATCTGATTGGTTGCTATGGGCAAAATCTCCAGTTTTCTATTCCCGCTTAGTAAATTGGCATATTAATCTGGGCACATATGCAGGTGGGAAAAAATTGGCAATAGGGCCCTAGTGATTTTCTGGCCATAAAAAAATTAAAATCTTCCCCCACGATAATTGTGGAATTGGGCTGATAATCTTCCTTATGTGTGGCCAGCTATAGGTCTTGTAGGTCAACACCAAATGATTGTTAAGTAAGCCCTCTACAATGGGATTGCTTCAGTATTTTATGTGCAAAAGGTTGGATATGTCTGTTATTCTTAAGGAACTTATTATGGCCGATGCTTAAAATTTCTCTTTCAGACCAGAAATAATGGAGGATTTCATTTTAACAGAAGGGAAAACTGTAAACCTTCATTTCTCGAATGATTTCATTTGTATTTTATTGAAGTAGGTCGTACCTTGTGATTTTTTTTTATAGGACCCATTACATTTTATTATGAAGTATGTTCTTCACAACTTTACACACTGATGCAAATCATATCTGCATGCACTATTATCTGAATCTAGTAATATTTTAAAAATAGACCTAATGAGAGTTTCTGGGAATACATTAACCGCAAACTATGAAAATGATGTCATTAAAGTTAAATGCTAACCTGTAAATCAAAGCATTTCTTAGTGTTATTCATATATAGGTTCCTCATTTCAACAAGTGCCAAAATGTAATAGGTCTATAAGTACTAAACTGCGTGAGTGGAGATGTACTAATAGCAACCAATCAGATTCTAGAGCCTAAATTTAACATCAACATCCCCACTTTTCCATTTACCAATTTCTGTTACAGTTTAGTAAATCTAGCCATTAGAAGGTATATTGGGACAGGGGGCCTTCAAGGAAAGCATAATATAATATATAACATAATGACAAATACATCTTGCTCAAAAAAGAAAATAAGGCAATGGTGACATACTGGTAGATGAAATACAAATGGACAAACATATTTAGATACAAACATACTGTCACATACCTCCCAACATTTCCCCATGTGAGAGCGGGAAACACTAGCTCCACCCTGTCCACGCACTGCCTAAGGCCCAATGGTGCCCTGTTGAAATTGGGCCATTTGGGGGGCATGCTGCCATTTCGGGACTATCACTCATTCCTCCTTTGCATTGTAACTGCATAAAAGTCTAATAAACAGTGGCAAAACATATAAGCAACAAAAGGTTCTGACTGACAGTGTAAGATTCTTCTCACCATTCACCAAGCCAGAGTGCACTCTACATATGCTATCACATATTTTCATTTGATATGTCCTAATTCTACCTCTTATTGACCACAAATCTTCATTGTTGTATGACAACACCTACTGAGCTTAATGTTATTCTTGAGTGAAGTGAAGATATCTTTGCAATGCCCAGGGCCGCCAAGAGAGATTTTGGGCCCCAGTACAGCAACTTCCTGGGTCCCCCTCATATTTAGTAAGCACAATTTTTCAGCCGCTTCGCGTTATATGCCACTTTTGGACATTTTCCATACCATTACCCCGTCCCCCCCTCTCTCCACGGCCCTGGCAATGCCTTCCAACTAAAGCAAGTGGAAAACGTCAGCAGTTTGGAAGGATGGAAATGGTGAGGGAAGGCCTATATTGTACAATTCACAGCGAAAAGGTTACAGTAGACACAATTCAGTCTGAACGCCTGAAAAATGGGGGCCTGTTAATGATAAAGGGATATTAGTTCACTAGCTGTTCAACTTGTTATACTTTTTTATGTTATACACATTTTATGACAAGTGTATTTTAAAGTACAATAAAATCTGTGTATTAGACATACTATGTTTGAGGTAGATATGTCTGGTTCATATTTAGGATCGAAGTCCTGACATTTAATGCATTCCACATGTTTTAGACGTGTGGCACAGCAATGGTTAATAGACGGTTACTTGACAGATGCTGCTTGTCCTGGCTGGCTCTTTGGAGCTGCTTTGTGTGTGACTCACCCATACACGTGCGGTGCGCCCCTCTAGCTGCAAGTGTCATGTTTGGCAGTTTTCGGCAGAGCTGTGAGCTTTGGGTTGCAGTCAGATTTTTTTGACTGTTATTTTATTATTTATTTGTCTTTTTAGGACGTGCATCACAGAAGCTCTGAGCCAGTCGTAGCATTATCAGTATCCTGACCTCCGTCCCCGTAGCAGAGGCTCTGTAACGTGAGGAATGAAAGTGTACGGGCTGGATTTCAGGCCATCACAGGTGTGCCTAGGTTGCCTAGTGGGAAATCCAGTCCTGTCTGGGGTGTGCCCACCTCTGGGCAATATTTCTGTAATATGTATGTGTGAGTGAAGGGGCTGTCAGTAGGGGAAATTATTTCTTTCACATGTGTCTTATGTGCATGGGGTGTGTCTGCATGGAGTGTTTCTATACTATTGGGGTGGCATACCTCCCAGCATTTCAAATATCCATTGCCTCAATAAGTATTATTTTAAGTCTTTCATTTAGAGTTTAACGACAAATCTCACATGTTTTGCAGATCTTGAATTTGACATCTCTTAAAGTTCAACGTGGTGTTACTGACAACATTTTTGACATCTTGTGTCGGGTTGCACACGCCAGGGGGCAAAACTTGGTATTCCAATGTACACTATAGGCATGCCAACAGATTGTGTACTGATGCATTCTTCCAAACCATTGCCATTTTATATTTACAGAGCTTAATATAGGTATGGGTATCAGATGTCAGTTGGTGCAATAGGAGTACTTAATTGGATGTACACATGTCTGGATATTGTAACCCTATGATTGCGAATTCTCACACAACTTTTGATTACAGATCTTATTGCAAATAATTTGGATCTGGTACAGAAAGAGGTAATTATGAATGGCACTATATAGGCTCAGTTGAGTTCTGGACCCCATAGCATATATGCATTACTCATACAAGCCTACTAAATAGGCCTGTGGTCTATATCACATATGCAGACAAACTAAAGCTCACAAATATGTGTGGAGGAGGATTTATCTTAGCCTGTTTGCCTCATAGTTTTTATTTATCCTTATATGAGATTATTCCCCCTAATAAGGCTCTGTATCCCCATTATGAGGCTTCACATGAACTGGCCATGGTCCTATAGATTAACTCTCCTGATTCATCCCTATAATTACCATAATCTGATAAATGTCATTGGCCTTTAGTGATTGATCGTTTTGGTCAATAAATACTTTAAAAAGTTATTTATTTTTGTGTGTTTAATTACCGTATATACTCGAGTATAAGCCGATCCGAATATAAGCTGAGGCACCTAATTTCACCTAAAAAAACTGGGATAACTTATTGACTCGAGTATAAGCCGGTACATTATATACTCAAAACATTAAAAAACATCAAAAACATTACAAAATGTACTCCTAATACATATATAAATGCAAGGCAAATGGCATAATGAATTGGCCCTGAACATGTTACTAACAACATTGTACAGTTGAAATATCATTATAGAATGTAATCTTAAACCTTATTATATAGAGAAAAGGTTTGAAAACATATATCCAGATAAGGTTCTTATTATTCTAAAAAAATATTAGGGCACTCTTCTCTATAATACTCTATACTATAATCTCTTTTTTGTCAAATATACAGAATTACTCCACAAAGTTTTTTCACATGAATGAATCTGTTTTATTCACATTCTTAATTCCCTAAAAAAAGCCATTGATGATTAAAATGAAATAAATGATTCTGCCTCATTTAAGCCACAACTATGCAATGGAATCAACAGATTTCAGAGGATTCCTTTGGATAAATATATGAGTATATAGTGAGTAATAAAGACAATTTATGGGTCATATGAAAACTACTTTGTTGGAAAATGATTGTAATTTGCTGTTTTAGTTTGGAATTTCTGAGGAAATACTCAGTCATTTAAATAGAGCCAATTTTTATAAATGTAAAATAACAGAAACACGACAGAAAAATTACTAGAAGTGTAGTAATATACATTCCATTCATTGAAATGCTCTGAGGAAATGCTCATAGCCATTAAATGGAGCCAATTTTTATAAATGTAATTAACGTAAAATAACTAAAACTCCAAATATCTAGAAGTATAGTAATATACATTCCATTCATTGAAATGCCTTAGTGGAGAATTCTAGCCTGTACTAAATTTACTGTAACTTTTTTTCTGTGCATTATAGGAAGTAATAAAGAACCTGGTTTCATTACTGACAAGAACTCTGATTCAAAGCCGCTTTGATTTGCCACTGATACATGAGGAATTTTGCCAATAACAGGAGAATATACCCAGAAAAAATAATGAATAGGCCCTATTGTTGTTTCATAGAGCCGAAGATTAGCAGTATCTGGACAAACGCTAAATGAATTAACCCGTTTGAAGTTGAATCTAGCCACAATGCCGGCTTAGTGCCTCATTGAAGTTTTATAGTTGGTTTTGTACCATTTCCACTATCCTCTTTTGGTAAGTTTAGTATATTACTGATATGTTAACTTATTTCTAAAAGCGGGTTCAGAAATATTTGAGGTTCTTCACGCAGCTCCTATTGATGATATTTCAAATACTTGTACACCACCCTGCAGATCACAAATAAGTACATATGACAGAGATACCCACATTTCAGTCATATAGTGTGCATGCCAGCACAAGAACTACCATAACCTCACTACCACAACTCAAGCCCCACTGTCAAATGCACAAACCAAAGATTCAAGAGTATGGTAGGGAAGAGCTTATTGGGTAAGTAAACATGAAGTGGTATTTTCTGTGTCTTGAATGCAGAACCTCACCATAAAATAAAGTTATGTACAACATTTGAAGTATGAAGATGATTTGTATTAATAACCGTGGCTAGGACGCTTGTACTGAGATATTGTATGCAGCAGATATGGGGTGCTATTTTAATACGTCAGAACTTTAGAGACCGTAGGGAAGACAACATTGCTACACTGCGCTACTCATAAAGCGTCACCTTCATTTCTCTGTCTTTTCCAGCGATTTCCATGAAATAAAGGAGTCTGAATGGGAACATAGAGAAGAAATGCTTATATTGTAATGGTATGGGAGCAGTGGTCGAAGTGGGAAATTAAAAGTGGTGGTATGGGCATTTAGAAGTGGGGGTATGGAAACACAGAATATAATAGAAGTCAATGGAGATTTGAAGTTTTTCTATTATATCAATTGTAGAAGTGCCGGTATGGCATACCCCCGTATACACCCCCACTTCGAACCCTGGATGGGAGATCACATTTGCTGGGAGGGAGGACTCATGTTAGTACAATGAGGGTACCCCTCTGCTGTTTTCAGACTTATAAGCTGTCTATAATTAAATCTTAAGGTCCATGGACCACAAGTGTAAATGATATTCAAACTCTGTGAATCTACATCCATTATTATTATTGTTCTTTTTATAAAATATTTTCTATATTTAATTTTGTAAATAAAAAAATACGTGTGTGGTATACTGCTACTGCATTTTTATGATAAACAATTACACAATGGATTTGTACTTTATATGCTCTGTACTGAACCCACTTATAAGCTCTACCCCAAATGCAAATAATCAAGGGAATAACAACACATATATTGCAATTAAAATTTAACTTTTATTTGTTTATGACCTATAAAAAGGTGTATGATCACCCATATACTAAAAAATGGGCCTAGGAATAAAAAATATAGAGACAGCTAGAATATCATGCTTAACGTGTCCCAAATGAAGCGGGGTATGTAAAAAGATTCTGAAAAAAATATATACTGTCCCTATAACAATGCTAGCATTCTAGGTCTCACCATATATCCCTAGTCTGATAATCAGGGCTCCTGCCCCGATAAGGGCGACCCCGTCTGGAACATGTCCCTAAAACTAATTGCTAGCCCTGGACTTGCCCTGAAGAAGATATACTCCACCAAAAATATGAAACTGGAAAATCCTGTGATACAATAAAATTAATATATACTGTATATACTCGAGTATAAGACTAGTTTTTCAGCACATTTTTTTGTGCTAAAAGTGCCCCCCTCGGCTTATACTCGAGTCACTGTCCTGTATGATGTCAATGTGTTATCCCATTTTTTTNAGGTGAAATTTTGCATCTCGGCTTCTATTCGGGTCGGCTTATACTCGAGTATATACGGGTATTTATGAGCTTTTGTCCCACCTATTTCCCGACATTAACATGTTTAATTTTCTGCTCCTAGAGAGGGAGCTCATCAGGGGATCTACTCAGATATCACATTCAGTTGTGTCACAGCAATGCCCATAGGATTTAGAAAGCATAACAAGACCTGAATAAAAGTCCAAAGTATATATTCACAGGCTGAATATACTGGTAGGTACAGTTAAATAACAAGTTACTTAACGTTAGTGTGTCCATCAGTTCATTAGGATTGTTAGGTCCACATCGGTGGTCCGCCCCTGTAAGGTGCTCTGAGTCCGTCTAGCTTTTTTTTGGAAACAATAATATTTCTTAAACATATACTTTAAACTTATTTCCAAATGACCACTGCCTATGATTTGTACCATCTCTATGTATGATGGTGTAAGTATATGGTGAAAGCGAATGTCTGTTTTACAGGCAGATGCACAGGTCTGAATCAGGTGTAACTTCAACCAAGAAGGGAAGTTAAACATGTCTGTAATTACATTAATGTCTATAATGTTGTATATGAATTAAAAAAACTGGCATAAGTAAAAAATAAAATGGTAAATAGAGAATGTATATATTATTTACTCTCAAACATGTTTTTAGAATAGTAAAATTAAACAAAAAGACGACTGCCAACTCTGAGGTTTATGTGTCCTCCATTATGCCTAACCGACCTCAGAATTTCCATTGTTTCTTACAGGTATAGAGCTAATTGCTGTTGACTTTTGTAAATAGACTTGAATCATTAAATAATGCAGCTGTGCAATCAAGCTAAATTCTGTATCATGCCTGGCAGCTTCCACCAGGATATCCGTATGAAGGCCTACACAGTCCTTTTTGCTTTTCATCACAATTATATTGTTAAACTTCTCTGACACACACACACACATTCAAAGAACTTTAACAAATCACCAAGTATGGTTCATTATAAAAAGTGTAACAAGCTGGAAATATAGGCCAAACATACATACACAATGTTCGCATGTTGTCCTCCTCCTGCAGTGGAGTCCGGTGCCCTGGGCGGCATGACTCTGCTGTGAGCGGCACCCTGCACACCTCACCCTGACTGGCACCCTGCACACCTCATGTGTACCAACAATGCATACTCAATAAGAAATGTAATATTATGTGACATGTGACTTTTCAGTGTATACACTTTCTGTAAACTCTAGAAATAGAAATGTGTCCCATACTCACTTTCTCTGGGCAACAGTGCATCAGGGTTGTGATGATAAATATTGTACAACTGTCAGCTATCTTTGTAAACAATATTAACACATTGCCAACTGGTACTTGCTTAAAGTATTTACAAATTTATGTATGTACAATGCCAATAAGAGACAACTGGTAAAAGCTGGGTATTTACAAATATCTAAATATAATGCTTTCACCAGCTATTCAAATTAAGCCTGAGGGGGCTCCCCCCTCCCCAGTGCACAACACAAATGTACGGTAATAAAAAAATAAAATAAAATATTTTGTTCCAAAT
This sequence comes from Platyplectrum ornatum, assembly GCA_016617825.1. Lineage (NCBI taxonomy): Eukaryota > Metazoa > Chordata > Amphibia > Anura > Limnodynastidae > Platyplectrum > Platyplectrum ornatum. The sequence goes on from JABWIB010000424.1 coordinate 70,697, forward strand.
ATTTTTTTTCCTGTTTTCCTCCTCTAAAAAGTAGGTGCGTCTTATGGTCAGGTGCGTCTTATGTATCGAAAATACGGTAATAGTGCTAGTTATGAATGCATCGACTGGCAGCTGCTTGACTGCTGGGCAACATGTTCTAAAATGTACGCGTTGTTCATCATCACACATTTAACACATTTTTTTCTTCCATAATTATGACAAGTCACATAACTATTAAGTAAACATTTTCTTACATCTATCTTCATGCTGTCATGTAAGAGCAAATGTCAGTACGAAATGATGACTTTTTCACATCTTGCCAATGACATACACGTTTGAATGTGTAGCACATAATTGTCTTTGATTCATTGCTTAGATGTCGTATTGTAGGTGTCTTATGAATGCTGTGATAAGTGGCCCAAAAGTAGCCGAGCTATTATGCAGTCTTTGTTGGTTATGAGGTTTCGTGAACCAGTTCCACTTGTCTTGACCTTTGTCACAAGCTTAAATGCTTTACCAACTTATCCTTCTACTGTGACATCCCAGCTTTGGAATACAAATGCCTGAGTGTTAGGATTGTGTATTTATTGTAAGCTGTTTACTGTCAGGTAGACAGACAGGTCAGATAGGGAAACCCGTAAGGTGAGAAGGTTATTTGGTAACATGGTATCATGGGCATATTGTTACATCATAACCTGTGCAATGTCTTATTAGGATTACTAATGATATATAAAAATGTAAGCTATGGTTAATTTCTGCACCCTGGGCGATAACCAAACGTAGCATATAAGGTATCTGAGGACAGTTTTTTCCAGCCCTTAGTTTCNAAATTATTTTTCAATTAAAAATGAAATAGCATAGTCATTCTACAGTAAATCCTTGTTGCAATTAAGAAATGACTTGCTGGTGACAAGAGCCATATTAAATTAATTTAATAGAGTGAACATGGACACGATAAAGACAAAATAAAATATAAATGTACATTGTATCTGTATATTGTAATAGCTGTCTGTCAGCTGTGATATTTTCAGAAACTGTCCCATTCAGTCATCTTTGTACGCTTCTTCTCCATATCTCCTCCACCATAAATCATGCGTATGTGTACTGTGTCTCTTTGCATGCTTTGTTCGATACCTAACAGTTGCACTTAGATAGCTTAACTCTAATCTATTTTGTACTAATATTGGACCCATGCAGCTCTCCTCATGTTAGCAGACTTCCACACACACCCATGTGGAAGCCAGCTAAAAGTGCATAGGCAGGCAAGCACAACAGATGTCTCCTGGTGTATGGAAGATTGTTATGAATGCCAGGGGATCCGTCACCTGGGCTAGACCTGTCATCACATTACACTAGGTGGGCAGGGGAGAATATTTAAATTAAGCATGGGACCACTTATCCACATGAAGGAGTTAAGGCAGGGATCTAGCACAAGCCTATTTCGACTACAAGAGAGGAGAAAGACACTGGAGTTCACTCTTTTCTCCCACACACCCGCACTGCCTCTACAGGTGCATGGGATCCTGTAGTAGTAGAAGTAGATCTGTATTTGTGAGAGAGCATATAATTTTCATTTAAAAAGCATAGACTGTAGGGAAGTGCGGTTGTAGAGAGAGAAAACAGTAGGAGGAAGTTACAATAGTCAAGGCAGGAAATGATTAGCGAGTGCATAAGAATTTTACCAGTGTCAAAGAAGAGGAAGAGTCTGATGTGTATTCCTGGGCTGAAAGTAATTTAATAATTTAATGTGTGGGGTGAATTAAATAGTTCAGGATGTCCCTCAGAGGCATTGATTGCTAATAGATGGAGAAGGTTGAATAAGAGGTGACATGGGTGACATATGTCATGTTGTGGTTTAGGAATCGTTTAGGAGGCTATAGTGGAGAGTTAGGAGGACATATTAGCATAGTAGAGAAGGGAAGAAATTAACTAGTGAAGAGATATGTAAAGAGCAGAGGGCCAAGGAATGTGTCCTGTGGGACTGTTATGTGAAGCTGTGAGTTAGACAGTATAGTACAGTGTCAGAGAAGCTGATGGGAAGGAGGACAGGGTAATATACAGTACACTGTTCAAGAAGGATGAGTAGGAGAAGTGGCCTTTAGCATGATGTCATTTATTAACCTGTTCTATTGTAAATGGAATGTCCTGTTCATTGGAGTATACTGGACATGCATGTGCACGTCATTGGTCTTGGTAGTATTGTTGGGGCCATATCTTTTTAGAAACCTTTTTTGCAATCGCCATTGCAAGCTATTGTTCCATGTTGACCGTTCTATGTCAATCACACTTTGTAACCTGTCATTTCATAGTTTGTTTCTTGAAAAATTAAAGGAAAATTTAGTCCTTCAATATGTTGAGATCATTAAGGTATGTAATTCAAGGACTGCATATAGAAATCCGATGTGACTCTTTTGTTATTGAAGAGGTTTGTCTTCACTTTTTTGGACCCCATTAACAGGCAACACACGCGCTATAATTCCTTACTTCACATTTCACTTTGATGTCTCAAAATCCTGTGTCAAAGGTGATGGAAAAGTTGTAAAGAAGACAAAGTAGTCCATTAGCAACGCAGACCCTTTCCCTTCACCAGCTCCAGTTCTTTAACTGCCAACATGATTGATTCTAAACAGCTTGTCGTCCCATGTCACATAATGATGGAGTATACTGTTATAACATGCAATCTTATCATGGCTTACGCTGTTATGTTGTCACTTTCTCTTTAGATTTTTTAAATAATTATTAACTGCAAAAATAGCAAAACAATGTTTTGGTAAAATATGCAATGAAATACTCATATTTCATTAAATTAATTTTATTCTACATATCAGGTTGAATGTCGGACAATCCAGATCTAAACGTAGCGCGTGTGCTTTACTTCAGAACTCAAAACATGTGCCTGCATGCATGTCATTCAAAGTTGCATGTAATGCTACCCCCGGGATACCTGTGTGGCATATAGTATACAGGTACAAGGCAGGCATGCTCTGTGTATTTACGTGACCATATGTGTTGAGACTGTAAATGGGTTGACTGTAAATGGACTTATGGGCAGGAAAGAGGTGTGAACTTCCCTCTCCCTCTGCTCGAGAGTACAGAAAGTAATACCTAAGGGTATATTTACTAAGCGGCGAGATTGCAGTGAGATTTAAAAGTGGGGATGTTGCCCATAGCAACCAATCCGATTAGGAAAATCACTTGCTCCCCCTATACTGCAAATAGAAATAGATAGATAGATAGATAGATAGATAGATAGATAGATAGATAGATTGATAGATGACTGTATTTCACTTCTGAATGAACGCAATCTTTGTCTTGTCTTCATAATGTAAAGTGATTAAGTAAGCCAATTATCATGCAAGTTATTTGATATACTCAATGACTTTGAAAGAAAGGAAACATGCTTGTTTGGAAATTACCTGTTTCTGCTGGGATGATGGAAAATGAACAGATGTTTGAACTCACGTTGCAATTAAGCACACTACTGGCATGTGGTTTTCTAAGGGATGACCAACTGTTCTACGGTATGCAAATTACCGTATAACAAAAAGCAGCTCATCAGCGGCTCCCAAAGGGGAATCCCTGTGTGCTAACAAACATTCCTCAGAACTAAAAGTCCTGTAGCTCTAGACTTATTTTTCCAAATATCAGTGAGAAGTAAAAAATATAATGTTCAAAGATAACTGTTTAACTGTTAAATATTCAATGCATCTAATAATGAAGTTGATGAACTTGCAGCTGTATATATCCTTATTTATAACTGCAATAAAATATTCTGCTTATAACTTCTATATCCAGCGCCTACATTTACTAAACAGGGAGATCGCATACACTGCAAATATTAAATACTAATTATATTTAAAAAAGAATATTTAATTAAAAAATAGTTTTCCCCTAATCTTGACAAACTGGGGAGCAGTAGGGATAGTGGGACAGTCTCCCGAAAGCGGGACACTTGGGAGGTATGGATTTAAGGTCACATTCTCCGGTATGTAAAATGAAACTGAGAGCTTGAATCTGATTGGTTGGTATCGGTAATATCCCCACTATTCAATCTCCATGCTTTTAGGCCTAAAGGGTCCTGTAGACAAAACAATATCCTATATTTATAGTATAACCACCTAATTACTGAACGAAAAAGATTTAGGAGACCCTGGTTTTGGAAATATCTGTCAAGTACAAATAAACCTCTGGTAATTAGGCTTGGAAGAGTCTACTGAATTGTTGTATGTTGCTGATGGCAGCTAATAGTGCTGCCCTCCCAGTTTCTAAGGATAAGCCATAATAAAGGCTATTGGATCTATTACTGAAATTTTTCTTAGAGGCATACTACAACTTCCCCAGGAATAATGGACATCAGCTTTCCTCGTGTTATGTTGGTGCATTGCACTGGCGTTTACTATAAGAGGCTGCGCTACATGGAAGCACATCTGTTCATCATATTCAAGTCTTCAGTCTTGTATGTTCTGAATTTTTTTGTTGCATACCTAGAATTGTTTGCAATTATTTGCATACTTTTGTAATTGCATTTCTTTTCATTTCATACTTATAAATTACAGTGTAAAGGAATTATGATGTATTAATATGCAGTTCTCCACTGCATTTATTCCTGGTGTACCTGGATCTTGGGTAATTTGAATGGCTGGCCAATTTTGATATTTCAGTGTTATTATAATGGAAAGATATTACATATTGACACATCTTTCTAATTCATTAGGTTTAATGTTTGTCTATGTGCTTTCAGCAATGTTTTTAATCTGCATTTTAATTGCATACAAGACCCTAAGCAAATGCTTTACACAACTCATAAGGGTAAGAAAAATCAACAAACAATCAACACACAAAAATGCTAAACAATAAAAGTTATGTTGATTATAGGCAAACAATGAAACAAATGGTTTCAGTTAATAATGTTTAAATGTCTAAATTGTCTCAGCTTTGGAAGAAAGCATTCTTAGCTTGCGTAAGTATAGTACGGTGTAAGTTGATTCAAAAGATGTTATTTGAGTTAAGTAAGACTATTGTGTAACCAGCTTATGAGATTATGGCATCTGGTTGGGAAGGTGGAGAGGAATGGAATGCCCTGGGTCAGAGATGCCTTTCTGTGAAAATAATGAACAACTACTTGACATTCTGTGTTGTGCTGTTTGGGTATTTCAAGGTTGAATGCATTACATTTCTTTCAAATCCAAATTCCACTTCCAATAGGCAATTGACTGGCACAGATAAATAAATCCTTCTACCATGGATGTTGGTATGTTGAGTATGTTCAACGGTTGCTGAGGGTTTTAGCAAAAATACCAAACTTCATTAATATTGATTTGTAAACCGATTCTCATCCATTAGTAATGTTTATTATAGTGCTCCTGTCATCGTGAATTAACACGATTCAATATGGTATATGGGAAACCCTTTAAATTGGCTTCTCTAGTTTCGGATAAGAAAGATGGATTCAAGCATATATATATCTTTATCTATCTATCTATCTATCTATCTATCTATCTATCTATCTATCTATCTAGATATATCTATCTATCTATATATATATTTTTTTTTAAACTTAATTTATTTGTTATAAATTTATATTGAATATAAAAAGGAGCTGCTATATTTAAAAGTCACACTTTAATCTATGAACCAATACATTTAACAAAATAGACAATAACACACATATTTCTTGAAGGCAATACAGTACATCTGTTAGATTTTTTTTTTATGAAGGCTATTGATTACACTTTACCCTAAAGAAATTGTCAAACCATATTATCCTGTCGTCACCCTGTAGTTTGAACGTTCCCTGGTTATTTATGATCATATCCTTTTTCCAGTGTCATTGTGATAGAATGCTGTACTAGGTGCTGCAGAGCATCAGTTTGCAAGACTTTAATGCATTAAATCAGTTATTAGCCCATTAGTTACACAGACACGAACAGCCTTATTCATACATCAAGACAAATTGTGTGTAAACTTCAAAGACATCTGCAGATTGACATAATTTTGAATTAGAGACTGCTGAGAGGATTAGTTACCTTTTAGCTGAGACATCAATGTGTGTGGTGTTTTGGAATAAGTGTGTAAATTACTTACACTGAGATAATATCTGTTTAATACAAAAGACAGGGAGGTTTATCTATACAGCATTTCCCAATTATTTCTGACCTACCTTTAAGCGCACCATATCTATCTATCTATCTATCTATCTATCTATCTATCTATCTATCTATATTACATTTTTTATAGGAAACCCATAAAGGAAAAATATAAAAAAACCCCATATAAATATTATTTTTTTAGGAGCACGCAACTCCCATCCCCTATAGATGCCATTGTTCAGGACCCACTCGCAAAAGGTGGCATTAGGAAAGACAAAAATTCAACACAATCCCATTTGTACATTGGGTGCTCTGCATATACCACAGTATGCCATACAGGGCCACCATCAGCAGGAGACAGCTGGGCCTACCAGTACTGGCATCTAAGTGAGCTCCCGGGCAGTCATGATGTTACAAGTGGACGGGTCTTAAAAATTTTGGCAGTCCTGGGCCCCACTATTTCTGACGGCGGCCCTGATGCCACAGCAGTGGTGGGCTTTCCATCAACTACAATGTAATTGCATAAATTGTGAGCAGAACAAGTAACAAGGCCATGGGTGGCCAGGTCAAGCTTATTAAAGAGAGAGAGAGTTCTACCACTGCATCCTGGAAGATTGGCTCAGTTTACTGACTTATCAGATATAAAGCCTTAACCTTTACCTCACACAACTAAAGCCTATGGATTTCATTATAATACGATACATCATCATCATCATCATGGGATAACATGGGATAGTTCACTCTGTGTATGTTCAAAAGAGTAAATGACATGAATACATACAACCCTTCCTGCATATTGTGACCACATTCAGTATATCATTCTACATTATTGCATATCATCCAACATTTTTTAATACAAATGTGATGAGGCCTGTGAAGGGACGTGGCCATTACTGACTCTCATTTGCATGATATTGTGTAAAATGAAAGCCGAATGTCATATTACACATTACTGTACATACAGAAGATACCATTGTCACTGTAGCATAAACTGCAAGAGGTGAGGAAAATGTTGGGCCAGCAGAGACTGTACCATTCCCAGTACAAGTTGGTGGAGCCCTTTGTAGCCGTACTCTACTGGCTAAATTGGTATAGTTGGAGGGTACGTTATTGCCCTATCACCTGTTAAAATATTGAGAAATTAAGAAAAAGTATTAAGGTTTAAAAAATTTGATACCGAAATTGACTATTTAAATGTGTAATAGTGATCTCTCTGTTTAAGAGGCCTACTGCTTTATGTAAATAACTGCAGATATTAGTACAAACATATTATATTAATCGAGACTCAATATACATCTTTCATGTACAGTCATTTATTCCACATCCCGGACACTGTTCCCGTTTGTGGAGTGTGAGAAAAACTCTTCCTATGCTGCTCTGATGAACCTGGGGCACCTGCTCAGTATAAATCAAGTGGAGTATTTAGTTCTAGGTGACATGCTTTATTGTTTCACAGCAGCATCTCCCTCCTGACTTGTAAAGTTAAATTATAGACAAGGATATCATTTTCCTGTACAGCAAGATCAACTTTAAAGTCAATGACTAATCTGTCAAATGACTGACAGATCCTTGCACAAGTAAAAGGCATTAGTTTAGGTCAAAATATTTGTTCTGCAAGGTAAAAGTGTTGGCGTTATTATCCACAAAGTTGTAGTTGTAGTGTTTTTTTCTTATACATTATTAATAAAGCACAACAGAAGGTACACAGTATAGTACAAAGTCCTTTATTGTCTGGCAATGATGTTGCTTAGTTGTGGGCTGATCATGATGATACACAGGTAATGGTTATTCATAGTAGCAATACACTCTGCTGTCTATATAACCTCGCAGGTCCAATACTGGCTGATCAGCTTCTGGTCCTCTGCGGGGTGCAGGGTTTTCTGAAACAGTATTTTTCTTTGTTCCCTGGCAGCTCATGGTTGGCATGGTTTGTTCCTTTTGGCTCAGTTCTCTGTGAGAACACTTGTTTGCTTGTATTACCGTTTCATTCCCTGTTCTTCTTCTCTTTGTAATGAGTGGTTGATGTAGTTCTGCAAAATGCTACAATACAGTCTTATGTGAGACTGGGAATTCTGGGTAGTTATTGTCTCCCCATCAAAATGTCTGCATTGTCATGTAAAAGCATATATTGTGGTTAGGTGGTGGTTACAGGATATATTTATTTCAGGGAGAAACCAAGAATCGGCAGCGTGGTGGGTGGGGGGCGGAGGACATGATTTATACAAAACCCCATACATTTGTTATAAATGGGCAGGTGTGACATCATCAAACCTTGCCCATTTGTACTGATCAGGGCTGCGGCAGTGATTTACATATCCAGGTCCCAGAATATTTGCAGACACTCACGCGATACCAGGAGAATTGACGGAATCCGGGAGAATTTGCTTTTTGCAGTTGGACGATATTCTATACCTAATGGAAAGGCTAATGTTGAACCATTTAGTTTCAATGGTTAAAATGGTTATTAATTAGCTAAAATGTGTAGGGAGGATGAGTGAGATTTTCTGCAAAAAGTGTAAAATAAAAAAAACAACTGACAAAGGACACTCTGCTGTATGGGTACATAATACATGTGTTTAAAGTATTTGCAAATGATGAGCTGCACTATTTAGATATGCATTGGGCTCTGTATCTAACACTATAGCCATACTGGTAAAACAATCATCATAAGAATGTACATTTGTTAATAAAATGTCTATTGCCATCACATTTTTAGTCATAGTGTTAGCACTTCACTCGTAAAGCATTTTGTTTATAGTAGCAGTGGTAGAAGTGGAAATTTAGAAGTGGCAGTATGGAAAAGTCTATTACATCAGTGGAAGAAGTGGCGGTATGGCGTACCCCCGTATACACCTCCACTTCGAGTCCTGTAAAGTAATATGGTTCATTTGTAACAATAAGCACTCTGCTTTGTGATGGCCATGCTATGTAGTTATATAACTAATTCTAAGTCTGCTTGAAAGAGATGTAGTTGAAATATTTCATCTTGTACTGTGACTGCTTATCTTTAGAAGCTTTTAAGGCCAATTTTACTTAATACCAAAGATTTTCCTGTAATGTATTTGCTATTACATAAGGCACGTTTAATCCTAGATTAGGGACATTCAGACTTCAAAGAGTTTTATTAGGATTCCCATATTATTGTAATAATTTATATATGCATTTATTTTTGTATGTACTAAACAATTGAAAAGCACTGAAGATTGACAAGACTGAAGATTTGTAGATCAAACATGAAGGCCATTGTTACAAGGGTGCGTTAACTGCTTACCCTGTTTACTGTAAAGCCCAGCTCCCAACTGTGAACATAGGCCATAATTATGCCATGGACTGGGAGAGGCAACACCACTGGGGCCTGTCTAAAAGTTCACAAAGGTGTTTGAATTAAAAATGATACATAATATAATATGCTGATTGTTTCTATTACAGTAATGGCTCAAAACTTAGGACTTTTTCTTTTTTTTGTGCAATTGTATATGAGAGCATGCAATGAACCACTATATATAT
>JABWIB010000424.1:117046-131995 GCA_016617825.1 Platyplectrum ornatum
TGCAGCAAGTAAAACAGAAACTCGACAGAGCAACAGGAGAAAGAGAATAACAAGAAGTAGGGAAAGATAGCTCACGAAACAGCTGGGCTGCCACCGACGCTATAACCGGCAGTGCAGGGANGCCACTGCCGGTCCTTTAAATCTCCCGCCAGACGCTGATTGGCCGCAGGCGCCCTCACCCTGAACCAGGAAGCTGAACCCCGCCGGCGCATGCGCAGAACGCCGCGGGAACGAGGAGAGGTAAGGAACCCGGAAGTCGCCGCGCTAGTCGCGGCGGCTTGTGACACAGTGATTGCTGTAACAATGAATGGTATTTTTTATCCTAATACCATCCAGAAATGTTAGAATTTTACTTAAAAATTGTTGTGCTTTCATGTAGATAGCATTTTCCTCTGTTCCATAGAGATATATAGGCTGATAAAATTCAGGAGCGGAAGAGAAAACTCTACTCCTTCATGGAAAAGTCTAGTTTCTCATCTAAAACAGAGGTATCCACACATTTATGTAAGTATATAGTCTATGTAAATAGGTCTCAAAACCACTATGACCTATAATTTGCACAAGAATAAAATGGATAGTCTCAAATATTACAGTGATGTCATGTTACAAGAGAAGTAGGAACATCAGAGCAGACATGACAGATCTGTGGCATGTGCCTAGCATCGCCGAACTGATAATGTGTCCTTGCAACGAGTACATCATCAATCCCATGTGACATATCAGATCTGAGGCTCCATTGTGTTGTAGCTACTGCAGAACAGCTTGGAGTATGAGAGGAGTGAACCTGAGGAGTTGAGTGTGTTGTTACCATACGTACACAGTGCACAAGCTGTGTACAAATGTACATGGCCATCGCCAAATCTCTCACACCACCTTGTTACAATACATAACAAGGTGCGTAAGTACAGTGCGCAAGCCGTGTACAAATGTACATGGCCATCGCTAAATCTCTCACACCACCTCGTTACAATATGTACACAGAACGCAAGCTGTGACGACCGTAAATCATTTTCGCTAAATCTCTCTCACACCATCTCTCATTACCATACGTATACAGTGCGCAAGCTGTGTACACCATAAATGACTGTTGCTAAATCTATCTCTCACACCATCTCTCGTTACAATATGTACACAGTGTGTACATGGCCACCATGCTGTCAACTGTAAATCTTATCTCTCTCACTCTGTTCTGTCATCTGCAAATCTCTCTCTTACACCCTGGTGGCATCTGTACGTCCCTCACACCATGCCCTGCTAAATGTCTATCATTATCTGCATTACCAGCGATTATGAGAGAGATAGAGAGAGGGGGGTAAGACACCATTACTGTGTACATATGGTAACAATACTGTTGAGTTGAGTACTCATAGGCTGTTTGTAAGCTGTTCCTTGATTCAGGAGAGAAGGAGTCAACTATAACAAAAGGCACATTTTTAGAACATTCTTATGGCTAATATTAATGTACTATGTCATTACCGGGATTCCATGATACAATAAAAATGTAAATTATGCCTTTTGCAAGATGCTTATGTTATAAATAAAATAACTATTAAATAAAATTGTGTTCTATTTATTTAAAAAAAACATGCTTACCCTTATTTTTGGTGAATAAAGAAAGTACATATGTTTTCTACCTGACTGTCTTCTACCTGAGTATATCTCTTCTTTTTGCTCTTTTTTTTTTTTTCTTTAAACTAATTTGTCAAGTAATAAATAAATGTTACTACTGTTTTTTTTTTCTGGTAATAGCTTTAAAATATGCCCCCTAAGATGATGTATAATAGTTATTTGCTGACTGTACAAATCATTTGGATTGATTTTCTAATGCAGCTATAACACACTTGATTCTTTTACCAAGACATTGAGAATACTCAGTACTGTTTTATTGCTTTTCATTAGATGGAATACAGTATTTGCCCAAACGACCTTATGTCCTCTTTTCATTAGATATGCCCATGTGGCTGCCTGAACCTTTGCTCAGACAAAAGGGAAATATTGTATATGAATATAAAATATTTAATGTAATATGAAAAGACTATTACCATTGCTGGGGAAATTTCTTACAGATTTCTAATGAGGTTAATAAGCTCCCTTGAAACCTACTTCAAAGCTGTTTTTCCTTTCAGCCAAATAAGATTGCAGTCTCTCGGTTTTTTTTTTTTTACATATTTAGAAAGGTTATCATTATATTAAATCTTTACATGGACCTGTCCACTTGTTGACATGACACACAGTTTGTTGTTATGGCTAATATTATGAAATATAGATTTGAATATTATAATACTGGAGCACTGTCAGTTTTATATGTCCAGTTCTAAATGTTTTCTGTTAAACATACATTTTGTGGAACATTTGTGTAACCTAACTTTACAGAAAACTTTTTTCCACCTTACTTCTCACATCACTAACGGCAGCAACAACTGCCATAAATTTTAGAGTGCAATTAAAGTGACATTGACTAGTTAAATAGGCTTTAAATGAAAAGTTTTCTTTAGTGACACTTATATTACACTTCTTTTCTTACAGTTATGTAATGTCATGTCTATGAGCTATACCTTATTATATATCATATCAAAGAACAAGGACAAAGCATAGAGACAGAGGCAGAGGTATTGACATTCCACCACCAAATACAGGACTCTACCAATGCTGGTGAAGCGCAGGAGTTCCAACAGCAGGAACCTGTCTTAATATTTAAGCATTGGCCCAAAGAAAATAGGGTCAGTGTGTTAATAATTATACAAGCCTTTACTATTTATATTCCTCCACACTCCCACCATGTGTATAGGCCCGTCCTGCTGTGGCATCCAAATTACTTTCATCACAGAAGTCTGGTTCGTAAGGATCCAGATCCACACTCAAAGTCTTCTGCATGCACATGCCCATTAGCAGGACAGTTATTTTTCTATATGTCCCTTATTGAGTTAAGTAGAACCTTGAAATGACTTTGACCCATAGTTTTTTTCAATAATAGCATTTCACGGATTACATTGATAACTTTGCTTAAATTAATAACAGTGCACCATTAATACTGAAATTATAAACAGTTCTTTAGAGTGTATGTTAGATTAAGATAAAGTATATAAAGTATATAAAGTAGTTTAATATAGTTTTAATTAACAATTTATCATGATCCCATATAAATATAAAACAGTAGAAGAACAACTAAAATATCATGTCTGAGTCTTATGTTATTTGTAATGGTGCTTCACAAAGAGGTGTACAAACAGTTATGCCAGGACAATGGTCATACAAGTAAATTGGATATATGTGCAGAGATTTTTTCCTTTTATTATAAAGCTGAAGAAAGAGCTGCAGGAGTAATTTTGTAACATGCAATGGTACACATTCTGTAAAATGATCGATTTAGTGTTTAACCTAATATTTAGATATTTTTAATGTACAATCTCTCATTAGTGTAACAGAATGTAGAGAATTGTATCCGCATTAGTAGGTTATATCTTATCATACTCCAGTGATTCTAACATCACTCTTACTGCTCAGTATATCCATTAAGATATTTGACAACCAGTGACTTCAGTAGTTGAATTAAATAATGAAATCATATATGTTCCTACATATCAAGGAATCTTTTGACATAAAATGGTAACACTGCTGCTAAGCATTAGATAGAAGACATATATAGGAGGTTTCAAAAACCCTATTAAAAATACAGAAACCTAGCACTGCTACAAGAATGGACTTTCCAACTTAGATCTTATATGCCCATAGGTATGGCTTACCTAGCTTATAACATTAAACTCTTATGAAATTGTATTTGTGTTATTAATTTAACGTTAACAGGTATAATGGGCTCAAATGAAATGCAAAAAGAATAAGGTTTTAGCAAGTGTTTTGTAGAATGTGACAATAAAAATGGTATAAAAAAAACCTGCTAAGAAACAATATGAACTTTACGAACATTTGCAACAAGAAATGTTACCAATATACCCAAGGGTCAACTGCAAATGTTAGACACAATTGCTCCACCACTGACTCTTGAAATGCAGGCTAAGGGATAGATTTACTAAACTGTGGGAAAGAAAAAAGATATTGCCCATAGCAACAAATTAGATTCTAGCTTTCACTTTGCTATTACATGCTAGAGAATCATATCCACTTTTCCTTACCGAAAATTGTATATACCAAAAGATAAGGTGACATTTCTTCTTCTGTGGTCTGGACAAATCACATTCATTGATACAAATCATAGTTTATGGCCAATACATTTTATATTTTTAGTTAGTTTTCCATAGACTCACCAGCTACATTTACATCCCTTTTTGCAGTTTAGTAAATATAACCCTTAGTGCAGTGGTGGCCAAACCTGTCTTCATGATCTACCAACAGTCCATGTTTCCAGGTGGTAGTAATTATATCACCTGTGAGGAGACCAGAAAAACATGGACCACTGGTAGATCACAAGGACATCTTTGGTGAGACCTAGCTCATGCTCCTTGGATAAATATTGGTTATTTATATTGAATATTTAACTTTTTGAAGACCCTAACAATTAGTTTAGACATGTAGAAATCTGTAGGATAAGACCATTCACGAGTTATAGAGATTATGAAATTTGTAGAATGAGACCATATACGATATATCTTGAGCTAATGAAATTTAATGGGTGCAAGCTGATGTCACCATTGACAATGATATGAATCTTCTGGCAACATGACAATGATGGATAATGTACAGTCACATTACACAGAGAAGTCCCCATGTACTGTCAGTTTGTTTGTACTAAAATGTTTTAATTCGAGGGAAATCCAGTTAATTACTTTTAGACTTTTCTAGGGAGTCCTTTCTTTCATCATAACTATTTATCAGATGAGAAGATTTATCTGAACATATAAATAGAAAACTATAATATTTAATCTGTTGATGCGTGTTCATTTAAAACTAATCAAGGCCACATCTATCAAAGTGTTTCTTTTAAGCAGAATCTTGCCTTATTTCAACATTACTGAACACAACTGGCCTCTTGATTGAGTTGTTTCATTAACTCTATAAATTGAGACAAGAAAAACACTTGGGACAGGAATGAGATTTAGAACCAAAGAGAAAATTCAAAGAGATGATTTGAAGGTTATGCGGTAAAATACTGTTTCTACAACTAATTAGGGCTGCAGGGACAGTTGGATAATGCGGTTTCTAGGTCATAATAAGTTTAGAGACTTCATCTACTTTAACCAATAGCAAAAAGAAGAAATACAGTTTTAACAAGCCATTTCACCATACAGTTATTTCACACCTTATGTTTTGTTCGTATACTAATAATCAGATAGCCAGTCTATTGGGGTTTCAAAATTAATTCTATTTTCTGACTAATAAAATGACAAAGAGAACAATATGGATTGTGAAAAACATATATAATGAGGAAGTTCAAATGTGTGGACAATCGCTACTAGATCCCCGCTCATGCTGCCTTCAGCGATCTGGATCATTAATATACCACATTTGTAATAATAAACAGTGTTTGTATATTTTAACATAACATTAAAACACACATTAAATACAATGCATAACAATTGTCAAAAGCCAAAACCATTCAGAAAGATAAAAAGAATACATTTTAAATATTTCAGTTCACTTTCCATTTGGTTAAGTGCTCATCTAATCTTCTAATATTTAGTAGCATGCAGCTATTCCTCAATCTGTGCATGGGAAAATAGGGTTGCTATTAAACCCAAAGAAATGTGGATCTCTGCATTTAATTGCATTTAAAAAAAATATACGTTAGTTATGTTTTATAAGATTCATTTCATCTGCTTATAAGCAGCACACGTATGTGTTTGTATGCGTTTATGTATGTGTGCATAAATTTTCTGTGGTTAGATAATGTAAATATCCACGAGGGACAATAAAGTAAATATGGCCACAGAATCTTAAGGTCTACATTCATCCACAGTATCATACCCTTAGGAATTGCTTTAACTACCCACTTCAATACTTTTGTCTAAGAAATAACAATAATTACATTTGAAGCTGTTAAAAAATCAGTTAATTGATTTCATGCCATAATTTATTAAGTATGTTTAATTCTACAAAGAGTTGTCTGTGTGCATGCCCTATTCTGATCTAGGGCATTTCATTTACATTGTAATTTACATGGTAACAGTGTGCCAAACTGCGGTGCATTATGCATTGTTGGAAGCTTAGTTTTACTATACTTTATTACAAAGATTTACTGAGCCATTATCATTGTAATCCTGCTAAAGATTCATAACCATAATTGATTTTATTAAAAGTTTAACTTGACTCTGCTGAATTAACTTTCTCAAAATCCTGTCCTAGCGTGGCTTACATTTTTCTATTTAATAAATTCTTAGATTCATACATTTTTTAAGGTTTATTTAAACAGAACTATCTAATTATGCAACACATAAATTGCCTTTCAATTTTGTGTTTGATTTACATCTTCACTTTTAGCTGCTGAGTGTGTATTATTTCAATTTATAGTCGTTATTGTAATGTTTCTCAATTTATAAACACTAGCTTGAAATTGAAATTTTATTTAGTATATTAATCACAGAAATTCAGTGAAATATTATAGTAATAATGATTACATAATGATTTCAATATGCAATGATATTACAATTCACCCTTCAATTTTCTTCGCTCATTTAATTTTCCACACGAAAAAAATACTGAAATATAAAAAGCACCCAGAAACACTATGAATGAAAATTGGAGCAATTACTTAAAATATGTGTTGGTGAAGTCTTAAGATTTAAAAGAAATTAGGAACATTTTAGTCATTTTAAGTGGGCTTTTGTACTTTACCATGTGTGTCTATGAATAATAAATATATTACTATAGTTTTATATTTTACACTTCTATATTTTTAAATCCAAAGGCATTTTCATTCTAAACTAATTGGTATTTAAATTTAGATTTATTTGACATGTTCTATATTTATGTTCTATATTTATGTTCTCTATGGGCCAGATTCAGATTTACACTCTCATGACTTACATTTATGACTTACACTCTAATGGGCAAAACCATGTTGAATTGCAGAGGGGTAAAATGAATGTCAATGTTTGCATGCAGGGAGAATACTTTAGTTTTGCATTTTGCACATAGATATTGACCAGCGTTACTGTTACACTGTTATTACACTATTGGGAAACATTGGGGCTGATTCAGCCCTGCGTCTCTGCCAGCCACGTGTCTCCGTGCTCCTGTGAGTCCAGTTTAACTGGCTAAGGACGGGTACCGGAGTTAACTATATTTTTACTGATGGTATCAGAAAATTCTATTTGGATAAAAAAAAACTGCATACGCTGATTATGTCTCAAGACTTTCTTCTTACTACTGGTAAATCAGGAGGTCACTTGAGGTGGGGATATTGGACCAAAATATTGGAGGTTAATTATCATTATCAAAGGTAAATATACAACCAAATCTAACCTGAAGCAGGCTCATGAAATCACTGCAAATACCACTGCTAGAAGAGGGATGGGCAGGAGTGGAGCTAATGTTGTAAAATAGGTAGGACCTCTCTCCGGTGGTGCATGGGGTGACTTGGCAAGCTTGTTTAGAGGTATCAGCCATAATTTTAAACAAGTATCAGCAATATTTTCTATGTAAACCAAATGCCAGAGGGCATAATTCATAAAAGATGTTGCAGCCTGAGTGGAATATTATGGATGGAATGGACAGTTATCTTCTTCTTCCCCGGACAGCCACAGTTCTTCTCGAGAGACATCGAGATCAAGGCCTAAATTTACTAAGCAGGGAGATTTCAGGGAGATTGAAAAGTGGGGATGTTGCCCATAGCAACCAATCAGATGTTGAGCTCACATTCTCCATTTATTTCTTGTAAAGTTATATATAAAGAATATTATACCTTGAATAGGATAGGGATCAATATCATAAGGCCAGTGTATTTATATATTACTTTACAAGAATTAAAATAAATATTAAAAATAGCGTGGGCCTGATGATTGATCTCTAGTCATGATATAATATTATTTATAGCAAAAGACTGGGAAAGAGTAAAATGAAATATCACTTTCCTTTCTCTTCCTTGCGGTATTAATCTGCTCATTTGAGTGGTTGACATCATATTACTAAAGGCATCGCATGCTCCTTGGACCAAAATCATCTGTGACTTAGAAGATGTAAGTACAGCATCAGCCAATCAGTGATGTACTTAAAGGTTTATCCCTTAACTTATCTCACTGTTTGAATGCTGCCCACTGATAGAAAGTTTCTGCAGAATTGCAGTTATCCACAGCTCTTAGCTGGCTTACACAAGTGTGCAAAGAGCTGGGGATCCAGTCAGCAGGTTTCTTAGCTGAGACATCGGTCCACACTACTTTTGACCCAGACTGCTGTTGGCCCATCTGGCATTTGCCAAATGGCCAATCCATCCTTGCCTAAAACTGACTATGGCAGCCAAAATACACAATGTTATCAATAGACATGTTTGTCATGCATGAATCTACCACCTCTCTTGTGTATTATTATTTATATTCCAGCAATTACATGTGACAAGAGCTGGGATATAGAACAAGATGTAGACTTGTTTGTGTGTGTGCTTTCATTAATACACATCTTCTCTGCAGTCCCCAGTGCACACTGGCAACTCTTTAGAGACACAGCCCACATAAATACACAGACATATTACTATTTTTATGTATGTAAAAGCTGAACGGGACCTGCATCTTTCAAACTTGGACACTTTTATGGTGATGTCCTATATATGTATGTTTTTATGTATATAGATAAGCACACACAAACAAAGTACATAACAAAACTTTTCGTTACAATTCATTACAATTTTCATTACAGAATCTTAACAAGAATTAGGTCACAAGAGACATAGTATGTAACAATTACAGGCTTCATAAATTCAGCTGTTAGATGACGAAAACAAATTAAATGTTTTTATGTTACCATAAATCATATTGCGTTTGGTGAATACTGTTTATTGTCAAGCTTAATGATACAAATCTACCCTTGTTAATGTAACCAAGCTGCTAATTTATCATTCTGAACCATTAACCCATAGAAAATTGTGATTAATGACACTGCAGAAAAATAATGAAAAGGTTTGTAACACTTGTGTCATCCTTGTTGGTCTAATAATGCAACGTAATTAACCGCTATAATGTATGCAAATTTATGTTACCTTTATTATATCAATGAAATGTTGACTTATCATTTGAAGCTATTTAATGTCATTACAAAGAAATCAATATACATATACTTTGTTTGATGTTAGAAATTTTAATTATAAGTGAGGTAAAAGAGCAATAGTATAAATGAACAAATGATATTAAACTTTAAAGATTAATATCAACATTATTATCAAGAGTTGCTTTTATATTGGCAGAGTCTTAATTAGGGTAAAGTTCATTTCAAGTGCAGCATCAGAAACGCTTTGAAGATTAGACATTCTTTAACGTGTGTTCAGAGACGACAAAACCTTTTGATGATCCTTGGGACAGGGTGTAAATGTTGATTATCACTCATCCTGTACTATCTAAGCCTGTAGCACTTCCACACTGTGCAATAACAGGTGATGTTAAGGGGAAAGCAGTCAGCAGCCTGTACATATGATGTTTACAGCAGCTCTTCCACAATTTTATAAAGGGCATACATCCAGACCCAGAGTGACTACCACATGAGTAGTAATCCATTTAGAAAGGGAAGAAATACAGCTTGCAGCACAATGATGGTAAGCACCCATCACTAGTGCTAACTCAGGACCTGACTTAATAATAATTGTCACAATCTTTGAAATGTTGTTTGTACGCAATCGTATACTACACGGTCATCAGTGTCATTAAGTTTTACCTATTCATATTGCTCATGATGATCCCAGACATTTACATGATATACATATGCATGTCATCCAAAGGTGGTATAGGGTGGTATATTTTTTCACTTTTATCTTTTTTTTTATTTTATTTCAGTATTGCCATAATTTAGAATCCCAAAGATGTTTTATGTATCTGTCTATTTAGTATGTGAGTTAAGCTAGCCACACACTAGACAATTATTTGCCCAATTCCATGATTATTGTGGAATTGGGCCATAAATCGTTCGAATATGTGATCTTGATTATTTTTTTTTACCAAAGATAAAATGCCCGAGCATTAATCTTGTAATCAGTGTATTGTGTAAACAGTGGTGGTAAAAAAATCAATCAATCAATCAATCAATCAATAAATATACTTACACAGAGCTGCAACGTGGGACACTCAGTTCCAGAGAATAGTTGAGTAATGGCGAGAGGAAGTCCTAACCAGTGGTGGGATTCAAATAAATTAACAACAGGTTCTATGTCCCACGGCTCGACTCAAGCCCCGCCCTGATTTCACTGAATCCCGCCCCTTTCCAGCGGTGATCGGGCCAAAATTTAGTTGTTTTAGAAAAAACCATAATGCTAACCTCAATGTATCCCCCTGTATTGTCCATGGTGTGTCCCCTTGTATTGTACATGGTGTATCCCCTATATTGTGCATGGTATATTTCCCTTTATTGGTTTTCATTAAACCAAGCCCACACATCTCTATCCATTAACAAGCGGTACTAAGAACCGATACCTATATTTGAGAAATATAGTCATTTGTCATTTGAGAAATGAACTTCCTCTTCCCTCTTGCTGAAGCCTGTGCCAGAGCCTGGGTATGTACCGAGTATGTACTGGGTATGTACCAGGCTCAGGAACAAGCTTCAGAAAAAGGAACAGGAGTTTTTCCTCTGCTGAAGCGGATAGGACACAGTTACTAGAATGATGATCGCTGTAGTGTATAGTGTGAAAACACCCATTTATTGCCACCAATTACACTACAATGATCATCGTTCTACTGAGTGCCCAGCTTTCTATTACTATATTACTCCAGCTACATAGAGCACATATGTGCAACATACCAATACTAGACAACATAGGGGATTATTTTATACATACAGTAAATTTAAAACATAGTAAAAAAAAAGTTATATAGAATACACAGAGCTTTAAATTGTAATTATGCAATTTCCATTTTCTGGGATATTGCTGCCTAAGTACCAATTCATAGCAATTAGCATGTTATTCTAGCATTGTTTTCCACCCATTGGGTGAATCAATTCTTCTTCCACTGCAGACTGTTCTTTTCCCGACAAGCTGTGATAGTTCCATCATGCACTCAATGGTTTCCTACAAGACTGATGTTGTGTGGAGGAATAGACTTTGTAATAGGTCTAAATGGATTAGAAGAGATATGTGCACATTAGTCATCTATCACATTTCACCATGGGAACTTTTATAAAGAAACCTTGCTGTAAACTCAAGCGCACACATTAAATTACAGGCTTATGGTTACCTTTTTTTTGTTAACAGCTCATTATGCAAATTGCATTGCAAATATTAAAACTCCAGGGCTCAGTTAATGAAGTAGATTCAATACTTAGTTAGAAATACCTATCTTATTTTACCTTGAAAACAGATTTGCCTTTTTCAATCTTTCTTCGACTTGGAGATACTGCAAATATTTTCTTACATCTTTAATGAGGTTACATTAGGTAATTTCTGGGAGGAAGGAAAAGATTCCATGCTGAGACTGGATGATTTTCTTGTTTTAGGAAGACACATTTTACTTTTTGCTTAGAGAGTCTAGACTTTTTAACCAATTAAAAGCTAAATGATCACTTAAAAACTTCTTTCTTACATTTATAATGCCAGTACCATTAATGCCGACTTGATCATAACTCTCTAGCCCTACTTCTATATATGTATGCATAAATGATGCTTATTTGTGCATAAGGTGCAACCAGTTTCCCAACTCAAGTGAGGCATGAGCCTAGAGGGGACATTGTGCTGTTTTTCCCACCCATTTTATTTATTTTATTTTTACTATATGTTTCCTGTTTTTTTTCCCCCATGTTCCAGGTATTAATATTCTGTAGCAGCAATCTATGCAATGTTTGTGGGCATGGCTACCTGCACTGCCTGTGAGCTACTTAAAGAGCGGCTCCCCGGCTTCCGACCTCTTGCAAGTAACACATGCAGCCAGCCACACAGACGGCTAAATCTGTACATACGGAACGATGCCACTCACAACCCATGTTTGGAAAACTGAGTGCATAGAAAATCAGTTTTGTTATCAACATTACAATTTACAACATTACAAAATGCAAAAATTGAATATCACAGTAAACGCCATCTGATCAATAATTCACAATATAGTCCATCTTGTCCAACAAAAAGGTGTAAAACACATGTACAAATATAGATAATAAAGCAGTCCCTCTTTGACACTGTTCAATATGTTCCTGTAACAGGGTTATTCATTTTCAAAGAAATGTCCCACAGATGCCGGTCTCCTCACAGAGATCTCCTCCAAATAAATGAGAAGTAGACAATATGGTGTTGAATGTATTTACAGTAAGTAAGGTGTTTAGATCATACATACTTACACTTTTGTTGATTGTAACTCTCACATAGGGGGGTATATTTACTATGCGGCGAGATTGTAGTGAGATTGAAAAGTGGGGATGTTGCCCATATCAACCAATCAGTTCACATTTTTCAGTGTGTAAAATGAAACTGAGAGCTTGACTCTGATTGGTTGCTATGGGCAACTTCCCAACTTTCCAATCTCACTGTAATCTTGCCACTTAGTAAATCCCTCAGCCCAGCATCGCTGTGTCTCCAGCTGTTTTTGCCAGGAATTCTCCACTTACACCAGATGCTCAGAGACAAGTAAGAACAAGAAGAAATAATAGTGCAGATCTTCTTATGTTAAATCTGGCCACACTTCAGGATTCCACTTACAAGAAGTAAACTTGACAGCAAGCGTATCAAACACCCCTCACATTGTCTCCTCGTGGCTACTACTAGCCATTATTCTGATATATATCAATAGGTCCTACGCAGAGCTGGGTAGCTCTGTTGTAGATACAGGCTCCTAGCCTGATGGCAGTCCAGACATTCTAATCTTAGGAGTTCACAAACATTTTATTTACCATACAAGATTAAAAACATACAGGAGGAACCCCACATACGACGAGATGACATAAACCCTCAGTGCCAATGCACAACAAAAGGACCCGTGGCTAACTGAGAATATAGCACGGGGGTCCGACCTGCCGCACACTAACCACCAATGTGTTTCGACACTACGGTATCTTTTTGTGCAGTACAAGTAAAATGACATTTGTGTGCTAAAACAACTGTCATTATTAACTTAAGACCAGGATCAGGCTCAAAGCCTTTTATCCATAATTTATTCCCTAAATGTAATAATTAAATTAACAAAATAAGGTCATATATTCATCCCCATTGCTCTATATCATATAAAACACTATTCAATTAGTTTTATTTTTGCAATTTAGTAAAAAATATTAACATCAATATATTGTGTCATATTCTATACAACTGACCTCTCACATAATGTAACTTTCACACCAGTTCATCCTCACACAATCACAGAATATCTGGTGCTTATTATTGTTGTTATTATTGCGTTACCTAGCCAACATTATTGACTGTCTACAACTAATTAATAGATATTTTTCTTTGACAATAATAAAATTAGTTAAGTTGTAGACATATCGGTTGTTACTTGGGGGGTTACTGTTGCGCAATTGTGGTTTTTTTTTTTTTATAAGAGTAACAGTCACTAAGATGTTCAGTTGCTTAGCAATTTTAGTAAAGTGTTTAGGCCCATGAAACGGGACACAGAGCAGCCATTAACTGAGGCTGAGCCCCAGTTTTGGTTGTTACTAGGGGTAGAGGAAGAGTCACCTTAAAATTTTATTGGAGGTGTTAGATCCTTGTGGCTATGCCAGTTTGTCATTTGTAGACCGCAAGGAAAGTATATTAGTCCATTGGTTGTTCTATCAGTAAGATGGCTAAGAGGAGACAGAAAAGAAAGTAGAAGAGGTGTAAAATCATTACCTGCCACTACAAAGTTGCAGTGTCCTTGGGCAAAGTGACAGATCCGCACTGAAAGAGCTTAGAGCAGTGGTTCCCAAACTTTCTCAGTCGAGGCACCCTTACGGTGCCCAAATTGTGCTTCTATGTAACACTAGCAATGTTCCACCATGTTGGAAAAACATTCCACGGCACCCCAATGAGAGCGTCGTGGCATCCCAGGGAGCCACGGCACACAGTTTCGGAACCACTGGCTTAGAGTATTCAGTGTTCAGTGTTATTTCTTTGTATGACACTTCTCATTAGGTAACAGTAACTGTACAAATAGTGTCTGTATATTCTTCAGACATTCAGGGGGACATTTCAGGAGAAAAATTACCATTCACTGTTAAATCACCTACAGTGTTCGCTGCTATTTCCTTCTGCAAGTTAATATTTAGTCTGGTGACGATGACAGGACAGTTGAGTCACAATATCCTTAGTGCTGCATATTACTGATTCAACGATAATGATCGTACTTCTATTTAGCTCACAAATAAAGTTTAGAGCCACTTGGAAGTAAAAAGGTTGATGTAGTTTGAACCAGTAAACACTGGTATGGTATATCTCACTTTTCCCCTGTAAGTCCCGCCTCCTTCTATAAGATCCGGCCCCTCCGGATCTGGTCGCGAGACCGCTTACTAGTCTGGTGAACTCTATACACAGGGTTAGATTCAATATTGGACTACATAGGAAAAGCTAGGGTTTTCCTATGCATCCGTGTATTCTGCAGTAATATCTATTTGAAACTTTGCCCAGACAGTTATGGTTTATACTATGCACTTGCACTTTTTCAACTTTCCTAATTTTTGTTGATTTTGGGGATTGTTATTTTGGGGATATTTGTGTGGTATAATTGCTATAACCCCTTTAAGACACAGCCTATTTGGTGCTTCATGACACGGCCCTATTTTCCACATTTGACATGTTACACTTTATGTGGTAATAACTTTTTAATGCTTTAACGTATCCAACTGATTCTGAGATTGTTTTTTCGTGACACATTGTACTTTAAGTTAGTGGTAAATTTTGGT
>JABWIB010000425.1:6663-19529 GCA_016617825.1 Platyplectrum ornatum
GCAATTAACCATGGTTTTACCCACTCTTTAGAGTGGAACAATTTATCTTATAGTGTATGGCCAGCTTAAGAGCTAAGAAACATGGCCAAACGCATAAAAATAGGTAAATGGGAGTGAGATTTGCTAATTGTACAGTAAAGGCTTGGTTAAAGCTCTTGCGTATAATGTCCAGCCTGTACTAATTTTCGGATAGAACGTTGCAGATGTCATAGCGTAGGGTCCTGTGCTTCTCCAAATGCAGCGTCTTCTTAAATCTTTATCCAGTGCCACTTGTTTGTGATGGGAAAAGCTAGATGCAGATGGCCCGGGGTTTACGCTTTTTATTTATTTATTTTTTTTTTCAACAGAAAATGCAAAATGAGGTAAAATGAGGAAACATGACTTGTTCATAGGCACTTATGAGAACAATGTTGTGTGTTTATTCCATGGATTCAGTGAATAGAATACATAAATGCTTTTTTTGCTTGGACATGTATATTTTGGAAAAATTGCCCTGTATGTCTATAGTGGATGATTTTGCTGAACCCTGTGCTGTGAAAACCTTGTGGTACATTATAAGTAAATGTTTATAATATTTGGAACTTGATTCAATTTAGCGCAAAGAAGAAAATTCTGGCCATGTGTTTTTCCCGTCTCTAACTGTAGAAAAATGCTGCGTTTTTTATGTGCTTACGTAGCGCACTTTACTCTAAACGGAATCGTTCCCTAAGTGTGCACTCAGGTATGGGCTCTTATTCAACCAGATCCCAAATCCTATGTACATTTGGCAGTAATGAAATTCACTTATTTTGCTTATAATTGGTATGCAATTGCTCTTTCTCATTGACATCTCTTGGTGCATATGTATTACTTAGGTTTACATTCTATCAGACACAACTGTAATCCAGTAAACAGTGAACAGACTTTTTAGCAAATGATAACCCTATGAACCCCCTGCCTCCTATGCTGGGAAGGACGTCCTCATTTATACAGGTAGTTAGACAAGATGCACAGTGTCAGTTAGTCCTGGACACAGTTACACTCTAATTCCTATAGCAACATCTAACAATGGAGGATTACACTTACCCAAAGGAAATGCAAATTTCAGCTTGTACTTTGAAAGCAAACTGTCTGGCTCTGTGTTTAGAGAGGCCTGTGGAGAACATGTTAGTGAACAAAGCAGAGCGAGACATCTCCTGCTGCTTGTAAACATCATTCCTGTTTACTTACTCACAAACCAACGAGGCTCAATGCATTTAGTGGGGCAACCACTGCATTAGTGCTAGAATATTTATTCAGGTTGAGTTGCTAAAAGCCGTACACTGTAAATAATGTAGTAACGCATGCTCGTACAGAACTGTTTGCATAGTAGTTCATTAGGGACAAATAATGAACTGTCCATGGCTCAGTCCACCATTCCTGGAGTGGTTAATTTGTAATGTGCTGGCCAAGTGGGATAATGCCGGTCGTTAAATACCAGACAGTAATATTAAGTATGAGAAGAAGGCACTGGTTTACACTAGTATATGTGGAATGGTATTCCCTTTGTCTCTATGGCCATCCGTCATTTTACAGTCTTATACTCGAGTATATACAGTACTTTCTGTAGATTAGGTGCTCATTCATTCATTCATTCATTTATTTGTTAATACCCAATCACTTATTTTATTATATATTTTATATATTTATTATATTTTTTTCCCTACTATAATGACCTATATTAATATGTTTTATGATATTAGTTTTTCTTTATGATACTAGTCCTATATTAATATACAAGTCTTTTGTATCCTGAGGCACGTGTAGATTTCTACAATGTAATGAGATCAATGGTAAATAGATATTATTTATTGGTTGTAACAATTCTGTTAAATAGAGGCTGTCCCTTACATACAAAATGTTACCGTAGAAAGTATTTATTTGTACACACAATATTTATTTAGTAATAGGCTTTTATATAGCACCATCATATTACTTAGTACTTTTTTTGTACAAAGCATGTAAAAATACTGTCTTATACAGGTTATAGAATTTTAACATTTGATAAATAAAAGTCCATTTGTACAAAAACTGTAAAACACTATGTTCAGTGATAAGCGTAGTTTAAAAAGTTAACATTTTTAAAATGTCCATTCAGAAACATTACTTCTAGGCGTTGTAAAAGAGTGTCCCATTATAGCAGGATACTATGTTAGATAGATGATATATTGTGATTGATGCTGCTGTGATGTTTGGATTATATTACCAAAATTAGATTTCCTGAACTTTTGCATTGTGCAGAGAAAAAAACTACGTAGACCAGTGCAATGTGTATCTATGTATTGTGTCCTCCCAGAAGTTCTTTGGTACCTAGATAAATAAAACATCTAATGGGCAAGTTGAAAAAATAGTGCAGCCTTTGAGAGTTAGGGCTGATCCAGAGTTGCACCCCTTTTCTTAAGTGCTAGTATAGAGCTGAGCAAAACCATGTAGCAATGGACCAGATTCAGGCTTTAAGTACTATTAACTTACTCACAACTTCTAAATCATTGTAATCACGCCATTCACCATGGCTATGGTAAAAAAAAAATATATATATATATTTTTTTTTATTAACAATTGTCAATGAAATAGTAAATNAATAGTACTATGCCGTTTTTATATGAATTAAAAAATGGTTGTAAAAAATTCATCGTTAATAAATAGAAATGCACACAATATTTTAACAAACTTTTATTCTAAAGTTTCATAAAGCTTTTATGTTTTTTTTTTTTTGAAAGCAGGTAATTTTTCATGACCATTAGGATTAGTTACACACTGCAAATGTAAGTCTTACATTTGCATTGTGTAACTAATACATATGGTCATAAAAGGGTCAATTGATTTTTACTGCAACTTCCCAGAGATGCAGTAAATATCAATTAACCCATTCATCACCATATGCGTTTTATGAGAGGGATCTTGTGTGGCAATACTGCACATATTTGTAATTATATATATTATCAGGAGTGGTACAGACTGCATGAATCTAAATTGCAGAGTGTGTCAACATATACATTAAAATGCAGCAAATCAGTATGATAAACATTTACATGTGTAATTGAAGTACTGCCCCTTACTGATCAATGGAATTCAGAATGCCCCGTGTCAAATACCAATGTTAATTCATGAGTGATACGAGGTAGGCAAAGTGCGGGTCTCCAGGTGGTGTCAAACTACACGTCCCAGCATGTCACGTATAAAGTAAGTCTATGCAGTAAACGCTTTCTTGCTGTGTTCCTTAGCTAGTAGGGTTATCATTATATGAGGATTGTATCTCCACTCCTATTCCTAATTTTTATTTTTAACTGTAAAATTTAACAGGAAGACATTGTGTTATACTGAAGTCTAAGTAACATATAGTAATTCATTAACAGCCATGCATTATAAAGAGAAAATAAAGGGCATGAAGTCACATGGTTTATCCTTATATGCCAAACAGCAAAATATATGCAGAGATTGAGAGCAACAAAGTCATCTATCCTCGGTGTTAAGTCATCACACTAATCCTTAGGGATTTCCATTCAAAAAGTCTAGCTAATCTCATAGCTCTGTAGCATGGCAGGATCATTTGGAGGCCCCCAAACAAGATTATCAAGTGCCTGTGATCTTGTCATTTTATTGTTTTTTTGACTGGATAAAGAACCGATGTTAATGAAACATAGAAAAGTTCAAGAGATATTAGTTTCAGTGCGGAGTGACTATTGTAATGGACGTAACATTACATGATATGAAAGTTACCATGATGGTATGTCAAACTGCAGTGGAAAACTAGATCTCCTATTACTTCAAGCCATCAATTTACATTATAGCTTGTATTATGGCGAGTATAAATCCAGTTGTACAATGAATGTTGGTGATAAATAGAATAAAATTTAATTGGTTTGAAATATGACAATGTTTTAATCATTATTGTAAATTCTTAACTATCCAGAAAGGTTCACTAAAGTCTCTTTATATGAGGCCTATAAAAAGGACAAGAACAGCCCTGCATATAAACAACTTGTTAAACGTCATATTAAGTATTACAGATATACAGCGTATGCTACCAGGGGGAACCCTTATAAACTGTAATATTCGGAACTATTCCAACTACTCTAATATTCTCTTATATTAAGTCTCATTTCATGTTAATATAAGATTATTCAAGAATTCATTTGCTTTTCGCAATATATGCAGTGTGCATACTCTACTAGATAATGCGCTGTTCAGATTACATCCCCGCAAATGCCTGGGGTTTTCAAATTTGCAGGGACACACAGCTCAACCCGTTCACACTGCACAGTGTTAATTAGGACTTTCCCTGGTCAACACTTTACACTGCAGCTTCAGACCCGGCTAAAAAGACCCAGGGTTTTATTAATATCCCGTTTAGATTACCAGCAAAAAAAACTGGGGCTTTCATGAAACACAGCAATTTCATGAAAACTCTGGCTTTTTGCTGGTAATCTGAACAGGGTATGACAGACTTAATTTTATAACGCTACATCTCAAGTTGAAATCATCCATTCTTATGTGGCCACACACTACCAAACATTTGAGTGATGGCTCTACTGCCTTGTACCCATCCTAATGGGATGAATTGTTTAGTCAGACTGAACTATAAAGGGCAGATCCAGAGTTTGGGAGTAAGGGCAAAACAGTTCTTTATGCAAGTTCCTTATTGCATGTAAAGAACACACTCTGGGGTATATTTACTAAGCAGTGAGATTGCAGTGAGATTGGAAAGTGGGGATGTTGCCCATGGCAACCATTCAGAATCGAGTGTAAAATGAAACTGAGAGCTTGAATCTGATTGGTTGCTATGGGCAACATCCCCACTTTCAAATCTCACTGCAATCTCACCGCTTAGTCAATATACCCCTTTGCATTTGCATAAAGTAAAATTCATTTGCACCCCTCCCATGGCTTTTGCTCAGATCTACACTTAACCAGTGTTCTTGCTAATCACCTTTGCCGATCACCCCAATTAATCTGGCCACTCCTAAATGTCCATACCGTCACTTCTAAAATTCTACTTCGACATCTGGGGTGAGGTATATTATATTCTAATGTACATATAGATATAATATATAGATATAATATATCTGCACACTAAAAGAAAAAAGAAATAAGAGCCATTTAGAAACAATATTGTGACAATATAATTGTTTATTGCACAATAGCAACAATAATAAAATAATAAAAATATTTTCTTCACATGATTAAATAAAAAAGATGCAGAGTAAAATAATAAAAAAAGTGATGACCCCTATGTTGTTGTCTTCAATTGTTTGTACCATCCTGGTGCTTCCTTCTTTGTCTGTCGAGATTAAATAAGACAATATTAAACACATAACACGAGTACTGCTAATTTATTTTCACATTCTATATATAAGTTTTTTTTGCCAACAAAACTGCACTTAAAGGACGTATAGATTTATAAGTATGATCCTTTCAGACAACTAAATGTTTAGACATGATATTTTATATTAAGTTCAGTCAGTGCAACACAATTACTCTGCAAATGTTACAGACTGATAACATTTTCAGATAGTCAGATGACTGTTATCTATTTTAATTTTTAGTATGAAATCAGTAAGATCTTTATAACCATGTATTTGGGGAATACAAAATCACAAGGATTAGTATGACACAGCATCATACACATGCTCAGACATTTTCTAATGGCTTCAGCTGGCAGAGTGTTCTCTACTAGAAAACGCTTAAAAAGCCTATGTTGGTGAAGGTGAGAAATTACGTTTCCTAGCACAAGTCTAATAACAGTAAAGCTGGTCATTATCTGTGTGCAAAAAAAAATAACATTTGCCTACTCATAAATTCAATACTACGTAAATCTGCATTGAGTCATAATCTGTTTGGATTATCAGATTAGGTAGGTTAATTGTTCAGTGTATGGCCACTCACTAGAATCACAAGGGTAATTGTAATTCTCTTTCCTCTGCTGAAGCCTGTACCGGAGCCTGGTGCATACAGCTTCATGCTTCATCAGGGGGGAGAGGAAGTTGTTTTCTGAATGACACACATCCAACACAGCTGAATGGATGGGATGTTTGTCAATCAGAATCTATCAAAGGATATAACCAATAATTGTCTGTGGGCCATGAAATTATCTACAACAGCTGTAACATGGCGATAACGGAGTAGATCCTTTACTCTAACAGATCATCTAAATCAATTACCCAGAGTCTGGTTATATTGTTCTTTATATCCAACAGCTATCATAAACTACAAAATGTATATTTATTCCCAATAATGCTGACAATCTAAGGGGTATGTTGCTAGATGATGGATGTTATGGGATATCACATTTGACTGGGTGTGATATGCTTACATAGAAACATACATAGAAACATAGAAAGTGACGGCAGATAAAAGCCACATGACCCATCCAGTCTGCCCGATTGTGTATTTAGAACTATACCAACCCAAATTTAATCACCATTTTGTTTGAGGCTCAGAATACCCTTATATTTATCCCAAGCATGCTTAAACTGTTCTATAGTATTAGCCTCCACCACTTCTGATGGGAGGCTATTCCACTTATCCACTACCCTTTCAGTGAAGTAATTCTTTCGCACATTTCCCCTTAAAAGCAAAAGCCAATGGAAGGAAGCACAGTGCTTTAAAGTAAATTTTCTCTCACTAATACATAAATTATTTGGTTTATTTTAGAAGTCCCTGTATTTATCGTCTATGGATAAATAAAAAGATATTTGACTTTATAAATAGACATATCAATGTCAAAGCTAAAAAACAGCAAACAAGTGTTAGACAGAGTGGAAATTAAAACTTCAAGAAAAGCCATAAAAATTGCAGATAAAAAAGAATTCACGATTCACAATTTTATGGCTGTTATAAAAACTGTCACCTGTAACAAATGGCAGTTTACCATTAACTACAAACAGCCTTAAAAGCAAAGATGAAACACTTACAAACAACGTCGGTTGAGGTATAAATATGTTTTCATCCTGACGGGACTGCAGTGTATGGTCAGGAGACCCGGATTTTGCTTTGCTTGGCAGATTCCACGTATGTCCCTTAGAGCGAGGTAAACCTTCCATGTGACGTTTATGATGAAGACCAAGTAAAACTTGCTTCATTTCAGCCAATTCCTGCAAAGTAACAGAGGAAAATCATTATGTACAGCAAGAGTCACACCTAGGTCCATAAGTGATAAAGATCTCTGCGTTGTGTGTTGCACACCGTGACATACGTAGCACCGCCAACATTTTAAGACCTGTATATAGCAAGTTCCTAATCTTCCTCACCTTGAGGCAACAGTCTCTATAATTCTTTCAACACATCCCTAAAATTATAACTGAGCACCATGTGTCTATTGCAGATTTAGTTGTGCAGTCTAAATAGGCCATCTTTGCAGTATGTGTCATATCCATAGTCTTATTTGGGGTTTAAGATCTCCTAAGCTTAATATATGAACAATGTCCCGATATCTGAAAAAAATGTCAATGTGTGCTTACACACAATCTTCAGAGCAAAAGTTTCCCATTCTGCATAGTGCCACCTTGTGGATGAGCATGTCACTAGAGCTGGCAGTGTGTACATGGACAACATGCAGCTAACTATCAGCACAAATACTTTAATTGGACATCTTATAGTTTAATAAAAATGTCAGTGTTTTCCCTGCTTTACAGTCTCCACCAATAAGATTATCTTAGATAACTGGTTAGAGAACACTGTACAGTGGCACTTTGCACAGGTATCGCTCTACCCTCTCCCCCTAATCCCAATGTCTTCTTTACTGTCCACCCCCCCCCCTTCAAGTATATGTATGTATATGTGTATATACATGTGTATATATATATATATATATATATATCACTGTAGGTATGAAGCTTTAGAAATTGTGATCACAATAAAATGAATCCAACAAAGTAGCACCTTTGGTATCAATCATTTCTAGAATTATTTATAATACTGGTTAGCATTTCCAGCCATCAGCAAACAAGCATATTCCCCATTCCATCCATAATTTGTGGAGCAAGAGTGCATTAACTATTTGCATAACTTGCCATGTGCAGAGGCATTGATAAAACATCTCAGCGGAACAGCTGCTTTGGAAGACTGCATAGCTTATGCCAATAAGCTTCCTAGAGTTGTAAACTCTGCAGTCATGTTGCCAAGGGGATACATAGACCAAATTGCTTGATGAAAATAGCTCAGACAAGTATATTAGTATCTGCATGCTCCATCATGAAAGATCAAATCAGACTATGTTTTGACATTAACAAGTGGTCAGTATACACGTGCTACAAGATCACAGGCGAAAAACCCACCAACAGACAGACAAATCAAAGAAGCAATTCATGGAATAATGGTACCTGCAGTCCAATGCAAGAAGACAAAACCATAGCCTATAAAAATACCTTACAGACCATTGACATGAAATAAGTTTATACACAGTGGCACAGTCACCAAGAAAAAAGCACCTTAATCACAATGGGCAATGCCATGATGTTTACAGCAATGGAATATTGTAACAACTATGATTGGAATTACAAGTGCAAAAACATCAATTAATGCAGGGAGAACATCTGTCATAAATACATTTACTAAATCATAAAGGTGGCCATTCACGGGCTGAATTTCGTGGCCTTTGGGGGAAAAAAAAAGTCCCTGTATGGTCACATACACAGTCCTCACATGATGCCCAGCTCCTTCTCCCTATGCTCTTGTGCGTCCAGTGCAGCCGGAGAGGACGCTGTATATGCGTGACAAGCATATACAGTGTCCTCTCGTTGCAAGACGGAGACACTGGCGCATAGTGAGAAGGAGCTGGGCATCACTCCGGTGCCCATCGAAGACATCTGGACAGTGAGTATATTTTTATTTAATTTATTTCTCTTTTTTTTTACTGGTTTTTCTATTCTTTTAATGGCCACCATAAGAACGACATTGATCCCTGGATAATGTATACAGAAGAAATGTTTACACACAAAACAATAGCAATAATAAATGACAAAATTGGTGCCATACATTAATGTATAATTAATGTATAATTAATATGTATAATTAGACAACAAAGGCACTTCTTTAGTGCCTTAATTTAATTTTAATATAAGCTCAACATAGAAAATAATGAATGAATGTTTAGATAAATAATAAAAACAATGGGGTAAATAACGTGTTATCCGCAGCCTGTGCATGGAAGTCTCTTTGCAGAATAGAGCGTGCATTGCGTAGCGGGCAGAGGGGACGGGTGTGAACGGGATTCTTAACAATGCAAATTCAGCGTTCAGTCCACTAAACTCTGAAATTACAGGAGTCTGGATCATCAATAAAGAAAACAAAATGAAGAGAATCACTGCTCGTACCTAGGCACAATAAGACTACTGGTCTTAGGAAATGTATGGATTTTCACATGTCCCAAGCCAAGTCCCAAGACAGACTGGATTGTGAAGCACATATCATGTGAATGCATTCCTCTAACTCTGTTTACATAGTAAACAATATAGAGGGCATACCCCAAAACATGGTTAGGGGGTAACCATGTTTTGGGGTACGCCCTCTATATTGTTGCTGGGACATAACACTAAGCTTACTGTTTTCAGCACTTGACATAAACAGGCTGCATAAGAGAGTACAATTTAAATATTAGGCAAAGGTTAACTACCTAAAAGATGTAATAATTAGATTTGACATTGTGTAACATGGTGCTATTTTCAGGCAAGTAGCCACTTATCTTTACAATGTGTTTGTACTTGAAATGTTATCATATTCCCACTAAACACATATGCCATAATGGTTAGGATAACATACACATATTTTAAAGAGTAAACGTGCTAAGGCATACTACAATACAATTATTAATATGTTCTTCATAACAGCAGGGTTATCTGTATTGCATTGAATACACATGCACATATATTGAATAGACAATGTTGGGCTCTGAAAGTTTTATAGTTAGGACCACCATAGCAGAAAGGCCTTGAAAGTGGCTGGTGGCTAAACATGTATGTGCACATGTATGTGACGGACGTTTCTGCCATTTTATTTTAAATATAAAGTACCATAGATAGTCACTGGCTAATAGCATGAGTGCTGGGGATTCTTGTTTGTTTCTGTGTTTCTTCTTTTCCCTTTCAAGCACCCGCATTGTATTAGCTTATAGACCAATGTGCAGACTCCATAGATATACAGTATGGCCTATCTCTATCTCTATCAATAATGGTTGCAGACTGTGTTTCTCCCACCTGGGAGAAACTAAAAGCCAGAAGCATGGGGGTGGGACAAAGGTCGTGATTTAAGGAATGGGAGAATGTAATGTCATTAAGCTACACATATTCATAGTAAAGATTGGGGCTGGGGTACTTATATTAAATCACTGCTTCAGTCCAGGTCCCGGGAGTCTCACGGAAATCACATGAGAGTCGGCAACCCTACAAACACACACTGTTTTGTTCCATTAACATATGTTAATGTGTAAATACTGCCTATGGCTATGAGGTCCTAATCAGGTTGCTTGCCTACGTAATCCGTGATATCTTTAGAATACATCCAGAAAATGCCAAGTTATATAATATAATAAACTAAACAGACGATATTGCATATATAAGCAAGTATATGACACCCCAAATATTAATGTAGTTACAGCACCCCCAATCAGTAATGACAAGAATGCCATCTATGCTTTACACCCTGTACAATCATATGCTGAACTTGTTTCGCTACCTCTGTGTAGGGAGGAAGCACTTTGTAATGGTCCAATAAAATAAGGTGCATTATTATTATTGTTGTTGATGTTCTACCAATGTAATGCAAAGCCTTCCTCTAATCTGTTTCCTTGCTCTGACCTTCACCTTTATCCCATGGCAGCTCCTATACATGTCCACTCATACGTCAAGATAAACACACAGCAGGAGATTCTTAAACATACGGAGGCCAAGCAATGCCGTAACAATACACTGTCTAATAGTCTGCACCAAGTACCACCTGTGGCCTTTATACACAAATCCAATCTTTAGTAAACACATTCACTCGTACACAGCTCACTGCTTCTGCACAAGCCTCCATTCACAACTTGTCCTTTAACAATACTACGCATTTTAACTGGACAAAAATACATTTCTAAAAGAATCAGAACATTTCAGTCACCATAAACCTCATGAAAACTTTTCATTGGTCAGCCACTTACTTCACTTCAGTACTTTCTCTACATTTACTAATGGAATCAGTTATTTAGCTGGACATAAGAACTAGCAACAGGCTCACTGTTCAGATGTTAGATCTGGTCGGTGTTTGATGATGATTTAACATGATCGCTCGCATTAGCGGCAATATAGGGTGCTTACATCTACAGGGCCCTTGCATTAACAGTGCTGGCGGATTTTAAACAATGCAGAACAACCGCTTTAGCTTAACACATATTGGACATGTAACTATTTCTCCAGCTTTTTATGAAATAGATCAAACATCCTGTTCAATACTTAGGAAACGGTTTTCAGACATTTAATATGATGACCACATGTCCTACTCTTCGATTTTCTGCTACGTTGATGGTTCTTTGTGCTAATAGAAAGTTACCTTGCCAAGTTTGTTAATGTACTTAAAATGTCCTTTTATTCCGAAATAATAGCAGCAAGGAATCCCAAGCTATGCTAATACATTATATCCTTATCTATGTTTACATCAAGAAGCACTCCTGTGTAGAATGACTTCAGAGTTTACACAGCTGCAACTCTATAAAATTTCATTTAGCTCGCTGATACATTGCCAACCTGGGCTATATGACTGCATGAGCTCTTGTGGTGAGATGTTTTTCATTTGGCCACCTATGAAGGGGAGTATGCAGATTATCCACCAGCATACCACTCTAATCTGCTATTTCAAACAACTCAAACCATTGTCAAATGTTTTTTTTTCCTTTTTGCGAGGTAGTAGTTTCCCTTTGCCTTATCTGCGGTAGCCTTTTAGAAATTGCTTCCCAGTATAACTGTACAAAAATAGCTGCTAAAACTTCTGATTTAAGTTTTCTATATGCAAGGCATGAAGTATAAAAATATAGATAGAAGAAAATCTAAAATGATGGTGAATATCATGTTTCTGATATAAAAAAAACCCATTAAAAAACACAAAAATGAAAACCTAAAGCTGGGCATACTCTATAAAGGTGGCCATTCACAGGCCGACTTTTACCCAAAACCCACAATACTGGTGAATTTTAGGAAACAATTGGTCTGTGGATGGCCACATTAAAAAACCCCAACGGCGACAAAACGCTGAAAAACTTAAACAAAAAACATTGGTGATCAAACAGATTTTCCGATTGATCACCGATGTTCGTTTGTTTACCAAAAAAACTAAAGAAAATACCCGGAATTTTTTTTAAAAAAAAATATTTATACTTACTGTACAGTCGTCTTCCCTCCTTCTCCCTATGCTCCGGTGCATCCAGTGCAGCCGGAGAGGACGTAGTATATGTGTGCCGCTGTCACGCATATACAGCATTCTCTCTATGCAAGACGGAGGGGCTGGCGCAAAGGGAGTAGGAGCAGGGCACTACTCCGGTGCCCAGCGAAGACATCAGCGAAGTAGGCTTTTATTTAATTTATTTATTTTTACAGGTTCTTCTAGTCTTTCCTATGGCCACCATGAGAATGACATCGTTCTCGTGGATGGCCCGCAGACAGGGTGATGAGCACGAAGAACAAAGTCTTTCTCATGAATGGCCACCTTTAGATATAAGATAACTTGTTCCAGTCGAAAGATTTTTCAAGAGTGGGTAAAACCATAATGAATTGCAGGGGGGGAGGGGTAAAATGAATGTTAGTGTTTGCATGCAGGGAGAATACTTTATTGTTGCATGTTGCACACAGATACTGACCAGCGTTACTGTTACACTGTTATTA
>JABWIB010000425.1:30620-61215 GCA_016617825.1 Platyplectrum ornatum
GAGACCCAGGTAAAAACCCTGTACCCGGGTTTAATTTACTGGGACCCTTTTCCACCAAACTAAACCTGGGTCTAGGTGAATAAACCCGGGTTTTTTTTGTCAGTGGAAAAGGGTTATTAGAAGTCACAGTGGCATTTCACCAAGTTTTTTTTTTTTTTTCAATAATTGACATAAGAATGTATACACAGAGTTACATTCAATAATACATGAAAAGAAAAGAAATTCGAAATTCAACCTAAAAATAAATCAAAGCAAACATCTTATGTACATACCCGATAGGACTAATGCAATTATTGTTACCTAACAATCCATGTACATGTTACATCAGTGTTAGATTAAAGTGTAAAAAAGAAAATAAAACACAGAGGCTAGATCTTATAAGAACAAGACGCAATGTTTTCTTGGGGTATCCATAGGTATACAGACATTTGTTATGATAGCATTTTATCTTTACAACTGTAAGTGTTAGGGAAGCATGCCATTTATATTGTTTCTTTATTAGAACTATGATAACATGTCACTGATCTCCAGCACACTAACAAAAGCGCTTTGTGAAGGGAAGTATTGTGCTCCTTCTAACGCTAGAACAAAAATCTGAATTAAAAAAATATTTGGAAAGAAAATAGCCTGTCTGTCACAAAGTATCTGTAGCTAAGCATATATACAGTAAATAAATCATGTCTGCACAATGTGTCCCACAAGGAAGGCAATAAATATTTTCCTTTCTTTTCACAGCGCAGATCCTGTGGAGAGATTGTCTACACAGCAATGAATAATCATTTTATCACACTGTACACAGGATTGATCTTGTAAATGAATGTCAGCAAATTCTGCCAGTTCTATACAGTATTGAGTCTTCAGTTTCTGTCACTGAATTCTAACATTTGAAAGTACAAAACATGTCACAGAGAAAGAAATGAAACAAAATAAAACAATAATGATCTATGAGTCACATGCGCCCTGGAGACGTGTAATCATCCTAGTCTTCTTGCCACCTTCTTCCTTAATAATACTCAAAAACAAACAAGGTACTCTGCATATCGATTGGGTAATTAAAAGGATGCCCAGAGAAGGACAGGACATAGTACATGGTATTGTACTAAATGCTGGTTTTGCTTAACCATGTTTGTGGAGTCCTATTCCCCTCCCTACGGTTGAAGACTACTCTCCCATACAGTGGGGAATCTGCACATGGGACTTTACCTTAAGACTTCCGTACCGCTTTTGCTTAAAAGCAAGGTGCAATTTACATCCCTTTGAGTACGCACAATCCAATCCAATCACAATCCCCTCCACTGAATGCTACGTATATTGCGTACGTAATTTACTTAGAGGTCGAAGAATAGAGCTTGCATGCAAAATCTTATTCTCGGATTCAGGTTGCGGAAAACGACAACTTAAATGCTCATCATAGCAGCATACAGATGAGCCAATATCTCATACAGAACCCATGGTGGAAAAGAGAACAAACTCAGAACAGACTTATTTTGATATTATTATATATATTGATTTGTTGGATTGTGTGGATGCCATTTTAAACTAGATGGCACAGAAACAGAATTATGCTCTATATACTATTAAGTTGCAAAGATGGTTAACGATATGTCTACCAAACACCACCAGGAGGGATACCAAGAAACCCAAATAAACATAAAATGATGTGTGATGTTACCTCTGAATAACACAAATAAATATGAAGGAGAAAAAATGATCTTTTATTCTAACACTTAATAATCAGATTGCCATGGAAAGCCTGAGCAGGCAGATTCCTAAAGTTATAACTTGTGCAGGACCAGCCACAGCTATGAATAATTGAAGAGCCTAACTGGAACTGGAGAACAGCACATTAAAATGACGTTTAATTCATACACTAATTGGCTTAAATCGGGTATTTCACGAATGGAGCAAATGTGTTGTTACTTGAAATGCATTATGCTATTGAGCATTTGTATAGTACGTAGTAAACGGGATTCCTGTTATTCTGAAGGTGTTTCTTTTGAATAGTAAAAAAAAATACAAAACTTTTTCCTATTTGTTCCTTTTCCACCTTGTCGCATTTATTATGTGCAGCATGAAACAATGAACCAGATGCAGACTAAAGTTGGGCACACACGGTAAGATAAATCTTCCAATCTGAAGATTGGATGGAAAAGGAACCAATTTTATAATTTTAAGGGAATTGGAAGCAGACATACACGGTGCAATAATTGTATGGAAAAAAATATGCAAATTAGGACATTGAAAAAAAATCGTTTGGTTTATGCTTTTAAAGTGGTCCTTAATGGCAGAATTATTGCAAGTGGGTACACATGGAACGATTTTTACCTAAAAAAACGATTTAAGTTTCTGCAGACCAAAAGATCAAAAAATCGGTTGCTGACGATTTTTGAACGATATCGGCCGATCGGTTGAAAAGATCTTTCATAGAAAATCGAACGATGTCTGAAAGATCTTTCAATTGGAATGATTTATCGTGCCGTGTATGCCCAGCTTTACTTACGAGTGAGTGGCTTAACCTCTGTTGAGCTGCAGGGGAGGTAAATTTCATTAATTGTAATCAGTATTACAGGTGAGAGATGTTTCCAGCACAAGTGTAATAACAGTGTAACAGTAACATTGGTCAGTATCTGTGTGCAAAATGCAAAAATAAAGTATTCTCCCTGCATGCAAACACTGACATTCATTTTACCCCCCCCTGCAATTCAACATGGTTTTACCCACTTGCTCGTAAGTCGCTTGTAAGTGCAATAGTGTGGATCTGGTCCAATGTCTGCGTTTTCATACTGGCCAGTCTATTGTACTATTAAAACACACAGGACCTCACCCAGACTTAAGTTAGAAAAAGTGACTTGCGTAGATTCTCTTGTAACTTGTCTGCCCATGTTATTTTGTTCCATATGTTTAATTATCTGAATATGGGGACAGGCTGTCATTTGCGCATAGCTAATCCCCGCACTGTAGGCAGGCAGAGCCAAGCAAATTAGGATGGTAGGGTGGCGGAATTAGGATCTGTTCAGAACGCCATACTCTTAGAGGGAAGGGTAAAGGCAGTTTAACAGTCATAGGGGTATATTTACTAAGCGGCGAGATT
This sequence comes from Platyplectrum ornatum, assembly GCA_016617825.1. Taxonomy (NCBI): domain Eukaryota; kingdom Metazoa; phylum Chordata; class Amphibia; order Anura; family Limnodynastidae; genus Platyplectrum; species Platyplectrum ornatum. Next base: position 33,712 of record JABWIB010000425.1, read on the forward strand.
GCAGTGAGATTGAAAAGTGGGGATGTTGCCCATAGCAACCAATCAGATTCGAGTTCACATTCTTCAGTCTGTAAAATGAAACTGAAAGCTTGAATCTGATTGGTTGCTATAGGCAACATCTCCACTTTCAAATCTCACTGCAATCTCGCCGCTTAGTAAATATACCCCATAATGTTTGATATGATCTATGTATGTATGTATGCATTATTATGAGGATCAGTACTAAATAAAATAAAAAACAAAACAAAGAAACAAATCAAATAATGAAAAAGAATGTGATTGGTTACCTGACATCTTTTTCAAGCTTAACAATTTGGTCCTTAAGCGAATCTATCTGGATATCTCTTTGACGTACAGATTCAATGAGGTACTGGTATGGCTGGTGAACTTGACTTAACAGGGAATTTGTCCTATCCAGCTATGAAAAATCAAACATAACAAAAGGTTTCAGTATACATGTATACAGTTACTCTTTTATTATTACATTAGAAAAAGTAAAAAGCAATGTAATGTAAAAAGTCACATCTGTGACAGAAAATAACAGTGTACAGTGAATGAAGATGTAATCATTGCCGTGTTGTTGTACAACGGAGAAAACTGAAAACGTCGTTTGTTTGTCCATTAGCTAAAATTAGTTATTAGCAACAATGTATCTGGGTGGAATACGTATATATTCTTAAAGATATTCTTATATTTGGTTTTTAAAAGGATGTTGGCTATAGCTGAGCAGTGTAGCAGTTACTATGCATGTTACAAGAACAGTGAAGGCATATATAGCCTCTGTTAGGTGTACTGCTGAACTAGAATAAGCAAATATATGGCTTTTTCAAACTTTGTATTTCTGTCATTCCTTTAAATCTAACCACAATCCCCTTGAATTTCAGTAAAGGTCAAAAAGTATTTTAAGGACCTATTGAAAATATGAAGAGTTTGAGCACAGGAGCTTTCCTTAACCAAACCGAGGAGCATTTCAATTTCTATTTGTGTTGTTCCAAATTTGTGCATCAAATTTAACCTTATTTTCATTTAAATGAGTGATCAATGCACTTTGCGTAGACATATGGAGATGTATATTTCTAGAGTTTGCCTAAAGCACAATACCGTACATTTTTTCTGGTTTTCATGCTTAAAAAAAATAAACAATATAATATTTGATGTGTACAAACAAGTCACATGAGGTGTCTCAAACTACCTGCTACAACAAGTAAATACTGGGTTTCAGAAGTGCCAGAAAGTATTCTTTCTTGTATGGAAATAAGCATATAGCAATCTGAATTAAAGTGTAAATATCAGCACAAAATGAGTCTGATGAAAATGTCATTACGCAAGCAAGAGACATAGTTGGCTCGGGGCAATGACAATTCATCTAAACATCAAGAACATTGTAAACAGATTATGAACCGTCGCAGTTCAGTTCTGCACAGTAAGGCAATAGAGGGGACACCATGTTTTTCATTTGTTTTGTGTCATGTGACGCAGTGCTCACATAAACTCCTTTTTATTTGTTATGGATACACAATAAAGTGCCTTTCACCCAGCTGCCCAGATTTAAGTGCACTGGCCCATGGTTCAGAAGTCTGATTGTAAATGATGGCTGCCAAACAACTCAATAAGGTAAAGAAAGACACACTAACAGGCAGCGGACAGCTTAATCACATATTCATTGAAATCCCAGTTCATGACCAGATCCAGACAAGAAAGCACAAGCGTAAAGTTACGCCTGGGCAAAACCATGTTAAATAGCAGGGGAGGTAAGTTTTATCAGTTGTAAATAGTATAAAAGGTGAGAGATTCGGGCCAAGAGTAAATAACAGTGTAACAGTAACGCTGGTTAGTATTTGTGTGCAAAATGCTAAAATAAAATACATTCTCCCTGCATGCAAACACTGACATTCATTTTACCTCCCCTGCAATTCATCATGGTTTTACCCAGGCGTAACGTTACACTTACAGTACACTCGACATGGCAAAGATACAACATATTGTTAAATAGATATATGAATGTAATTTCACACATATGGGCATTCAGTGAGAAGCTTACTGGGTTTTACCTCTAAGGACACTTTTGCAGCTTGCTCCTTTTGGTGCTCTAAGTCCTTCGTCAATAAGGAATTTTGCTTTTCTAGCAACAAAAGTCTTCTGGCCAGGTGAACACTATAGAAATGCAGAAAAAGTAAATAAATAGGAGGCCATTGTAATACTTTAATACTGGCTTCAAATAAATGTAGCAGAACAGAATGAAGACGCATTCCACTGAACGGAGCTGCTATGTTCCAGGCACACTTTTTATATCTGATTAAATATCAGATATGTGGTATACAAATATACAGTTTGTACTACTGTCATTAACAAATAAAAAAGGGGGGAAAGCCCTGTAGTAGTGACAACAACCATGTTTAACAGGACAATAAGTGAAGAATAAGTGGGCAGGGAAGAGTACAGTCCCATAGATGAAATAGTGGTGTAAAAGAGATTGCAAATGACTATGAGAACAACAAGAACAATGTTTACCTTACAGTAGGGAAAGAGGATTTGCCATCACATTTCATTGTGATTGTTGTACACATGTATTAAAAACACATGTTAATCCCAATACTACAGGTTATGGACACAACATTGGTCTGGTGGATTGTGAGACATGGGCCTAAATTCACTAAGCGGGGAGTTTGTAGGGGAATTGAAAAGTGGGGATGTTGCCCATAGCAACCAATCAGATTCATGCTCACATTCTCCAGTATGTAAAATGAAACAGAGAGCTTGAATCTGATTGGTTGCTATGGGCAACATCCCCACTTTTCAATCCCCCTGCAAACTCCCCGCTTAGTGAAATTAGGCCATTGTCTCTCATGTGCTTGATAGTGTCATTTGGCTAATATTTTACATTCTATGTCACTCTGAGTTTGGAAGATATCTATTGAAACATATGGGTACCGCCAAATTGGCAATTTCTCTAGACTGGGAGAACATTTGGGATAAAACAGCCTCCTCCCTGGAATTAAGGGAAACAGGTATAAGCTTCTCTACCGCTGGTACTTATTTCCCACCCGTATTGCAAAGTTTTCTCCCGCTGTCTCAGACTCCTGTTGGTGTGGCTGCCCTATCCTTTCTTCCTTTCCTTCACATATGGTGGGATTGTCCTAGGCTCAGGGTATTGTGGATCTCAGCATGTACCTCCCCGATGAACCTTCTACATGCTGATCTCCCAAAATACTCTCCTCTGCCTAAACTTCTCTAGGTTGTCGCAACCCCAGAGTAAACTGGAACCATGTGGGCTATTGCTGCATACTGGTGACCTACCCTCCTTCCTTCCCGACCACTATTAACAAAACCTGGTACATATACATATACTGAGCTTCTCATTTCCATATTCAACTACCTGCCCACCTGTGACTGAATCTCCTGAGCGTAGATCTCTCTTCTATCTCATTCTCCTCCTCCTCTCTCCCCCCCTTTCCTTTATAATTATAGATAAGGAGATGATTTTATTGTCTGCATAACATATACATACATGTAGTGTAGTGTAAATATAAGGGGAATGATCACCCAGATGAAGCATCACCAGGGTATCAATCTCATGGACTCAGATCTGTGAGGTAGTGGCGTTACCACATGAGCAACCGGGTATATCACAATTTATGTCGTATTGTGACTTGTTGGCCAGACTGGATACTTACACATATGCCATACTGTACACTGTACAGTACAATAGCTACAGTGCATAGCTACATGTACTCTAGTAATTAATATGTGATTATCATTAAGTTTATTTTGGGGACAGTTGCACAATGTCACATCATGCATAGTGCGCTTAGGGAAATGTAAAGCTTAAGTTACAATAGCTGGAAACACAGGGTCTGATGAATGACATCTCTGCATCTTAAAAGTATGGAGTTTGGAGTAACTACAAAAGGAGCAAATGTGCACCTTCACAAAACCAAAATGACAGGGAGCAGGCCATGGTCGCACACGTTTCCTGTATATTACGGTACTAAAAATGTGCGTCTTTATGTAAAAGGACACATATTTTCCCCCTTACACTAGTAAGTGTCTACAAGGCGTTTTAAAACAAAAATGAAATGTCCATAGCAACTGAGAGCAAGGTATACAGTATAAGATAAAATAGCACATTTCTTTAGACACCTGTAAGGAAGTAGCTGTACAGAGCACCAAATGAATGCACAAAACAAAGGCACCACCATTACAAAAGGTGTACAAAGCAAACTAAGGAAAGGGTTTAAATGTAAACCATTATGTCAAGAACTGAGCATTAAGCACAATATGTATCTTCACTTCATTTGCTTTGAAAAGCTTAATAATGAATGCTAATGACAGGAGGTGAAATGTCAGGACAAGAAAGTACAACCAGAATATCTTGTTTTGTTCTTTCAAGATGAGCCTTGAGTGAAATAAAAACATTATGCGGATACTTTTCAAGTTTCATCAAGTTTGAGATGTTTAAATTCATGTTATTAAGCAAAATCTGTAATAATGTCCTGTACAATATGTCACACACTAAAGCTCTATGTCTAAATCTCTTTTGGATGAAGGTTATTATGACTAAAAGACTCCAGTCGTATACAGCTATAAACAGGGCACATCTATCCTTGCCATAATTACTTACAAACCTCCATGATTACTTTATTGGACTCTACATTGAGAATACTAAATAGATGGACACATTTTACCCAGCACTGGAAACATTCAATGATCAAGACGCATGAACATTGCTTTAGTTATGAGCTACTGCAGTAACAAGGGAGATAGAGTACGCAGGTAAGTGGCATCAAGTAGAGCGAAATGAGAGAAAGCAGAAGTAGTGACAAGTGTAAGAGAAAACATGTGTCATAGGATAAAGACACACTCGAGGGAGAGGAGAACTGCAGAAGAGGAAAAAAGGTTTGTGAAGAAGGGTAGACTACAGAGGGGAGGAGATATATGTGGAAAGGAGAGGAGACAGCTATATATTTGAAGAGAGATGGGGGAAACTAGTAAAGGAAATGCCAATAGCAAAGTGAACAAGCAGGAAACTAGTAAGGAAGAAGCTATGATAGAGGAAGATAGAGGGATTACATGAGATGAATAAAGGAGAATTGGGGAGGTGGGAGAGAAGTTGTTTATGGAAATATACCCTTAAAGGCACTTTGATCTTCCTTAACTCACTGCACCTCAGCAGAGTGATGGCATTGATCTCCACTGTAATCATGTAAGCCTGACTGTTCTTTAACTGTCCTTATACTCCGTTTTGTAATCAATTTTGCACTTTATTTACTATTTTTCTATTGTACTGTAATTTGTATTGTTGCGGGTGCCTTGTGAGTAATAAATATTAATAATAATAATAATAATAAAAAGTCAGAGACTATATATTATACAAAGGAAATTGCCCTATAAAGGAAACAAATTTAGGATTTGAGTAACATAGAAAGTGTGCGGACATTAATATATTTTTAATTTTGCTTGAGACTAAGTACATTCCTATATTTATCCCAAGCATGCTTAAACTGTTGTGTTGTGTTAGCCACCACCACTATAAAGCTGTTTCTGTCTCTGTGTAGTAGCACAAATGATGATGATATAATAGCACCTGGGGGCCAGATCCAGATGAGTGTGAGCTAGTTTGGTCATAACGGTCATGCTGCAGTTATGGGGTGGTAGTGGTACATGGCGCACTGGGGGGGTGGTAAAACAAATCACGCATACTCGGTGTACACTATACTCTACTAAAGCCCCAGGATATATGAAGTTCTTCTATAAAGACAAAGAAACCAAGCAGAATGTTTGCACCCATTGCACTGCACTGACCAGACTACAAGATGTAGGTTCATATATGTAAGCAGTGATAACTGACAAAGTCTGGAGACGTCAGTTTCACTTTTACAAGGATGATAATAACCTGCATTTTATTTCCCTCACATTAACTGCTGCTCTTCAAAGGTCCTGCACGACACAAATAGGTATCAATCTTCTTAAATAGTTTAAGAGAACAAAATGTTGTCAGAAAATACAATGAGGCCACATAAGTATGAGGAATGTTACATGGCACCATGCATTGGCAACTTACAAATTAGCTGAACAAAAAGTGATGACGGACATATGGAAAAGATTATACACAATGTGACCAAAACGTCCTTGTAAAAACAGTGAAACCTGTAGAGCTGCAATAAAACAAACGTAATGGAAGCAACGGGACTGACAGGCCATTAACAGCATGTAGACTGATATGTGCTGCATAATAAGCAAAACGTACACTGGTTGACGCAACAAGCAGATTATTGAATTCTTTATTTCTTCTCTCACTCTTATCTAATAGAGGTTTGTAAAAGCATAAACAAACCATTTCATAAGACACACGCAAGTCAGTTACAAATAACTTTTCTTTTGTGAATAAAAATTAATATTTTAATTAGATAAATGATGCTTTTATAAATTAGCCAACAGCACAGGGCTATGAATGCTAATGCAAGGATATACAATGAAATGCAGAACTATTATATGAGGTGCCCTATAATACTTTTAATCTTAAGAAAAATTCTAACCTTTGTTTAAGTCTTCGTTTAGCTGTTGTGGGGACATTAGCTCCATATCCATAAGAAAACAAAACCCTTTCAGCTTCAATATCATCTTCCACTGCAAGAAAATATTTTAGTTTGTCATTAGCGCGGGCAAGGAAACATGTATATGAAGCCACACCAGAATCATTTTGCACACATATTATATAATATCAAAAAGATAAGCACTGAACACCTGCCAGTTCACTAATGTTCTATCCCAGTGAGCAATATCAATATACTATAGCAAAAGTACTGGAATAATAGAGAAAATTGGGGCACTTCCACTTATATATTTCGTAGTTTACAAAAAATCCAAACGTGAGGCAATTATTTGTCAGTAGGAGCTAATGGATATGATTTGCTGCAGCAAACAGCCCACAGACTTGTCACAAACAACAGAACAGGGAAAGGTAAGCAGAGCTGACAGAGACTGAAGTTTAACTGCTCTTGCAGTGCCGACAGGAAAGTTTCCAGAATCCATTCCCCTTTCTTAATTGTTCCCATAATTCCTCACAGCCTAACCCAAACCCTCCATTCCCCGCTGCCTAAACCCCCTTACAGTCCGCTGCCTAAACCTCCATTCCGTGCTGCAAAAACCTAAACCCCCCTTGCCCGCTGCCTAAACAGCTGTCAGCTCTATGAATGGTTGTAGTATGCCTTTCAGCGTACTACTCCATTCATGAAAACTTCTTTCGAAATTTCGAAAAAGAAACTGCCAACACTTAGAGGTCAGCTGCGTGTATTTCGGAAAAGGGTAATTTGCAGCGGTGAATGCACCCCGACCTAATATACAGTACACAACTTTAAAAACCACAAATATACAAACAAATATACAAATAACACTTGCTTTGTGCAGATTGCATTATGACATTGTCCAGCTCCTCTTCTAGCTTTTCATACGTTTCTAATTTCGCTCTATATTCAGCATTTTGAGCTTGAACTTCTGTAATTCGTTTCTCTGAAGATGCTTGAAGGGCATAAAATTCCTTTGTTAAGACCTGAAATAAAAAGTGGTTAACTTCATTTACCAAACTTAATTAGAGAATTGTTTTGGAAAGTATTTATGTATAAAGCAAAAATGTAAATGTGGGTTAAACACAGATACTTAGATTAGATGAAATGACTAATACCCCGTTCACATTGCATTGACGCAGATCGCTGGAGTTTTCTAACCCCGTGATCTGCGGTTGCACGGACCGGCTGCCCGTTCACACTCCACATCGGTTTCCCGGGTCAGCACTGTGCTTCTTTTTAGCCAACTCTAAAATGCCGGGGCTATAATGAAGACCGGCTTTTTAATGAAAGCACCGGCCTTTACGAGGCAGTCTCAACGGGGTATTACAGAGACATAAAAATAGAATAGTTAACAATATATTAACATAGGGGGTTGGATAACAGATGACTTACGTAAGCCATGTATGCAAGTCACGGAGCAAGCATACTTAAGGTAGACTATGCCACTTTTAAATCCATTCTGCACATAGAAATGCAGGGAGTACAATGTTCTCCTACATGCGTAAGTTAAGATAGCAAATTGCGCACGTTAGTCTAAGTCTGGATCTGGACCAGGTTTATTTAGAATGTCAAAAGTAATTACAATTGTTCAAATTCATGAAAATTTATAATGACTAATAGTAGGAAAACATAGTTATACCTGAGGACTGAATTCACACTGGAACTGGAAATGTCTAGAACAAGCTGTTATTAATCAGAGCATTAGCATGACAGCATCGCAGGGTATATTGCCTTAGCCAATATGTCTACATGTATGAGTGGAAAATATTTGAGCACAGGTAAACATTTAAGCAATTTACTGTGACAATAACAAACGGCACATGAAACCTAGGGTCATGTGAGTCACGTTAAAAAATAAAATATAGTCTCAACAATCAACAACTACAAATGTAGTTTATTTTAAATAATGTAAGATAGACAGACAGACAGACAAGGGCAGACACATAGGTAGATAGACTAGATTGTTGTCTATGACTGTAATGTATAAATGTAAGATAGGTGATACAGATAGGTGAGTAATGAGGTAAAGCAAGGACAGAAGAATATTCACAACACATTGATTGATTCATTAATAAATTAATTCGTTAAAGATGCAGATTGTCTCCCAGATCTTCTTATGTCATCACTCATGTGATAATGAGTGCAATGAGAAATGGATGGTATGCAGATAACAATAGCACACTGGGTAAGAAACATGTAGAGAATCTGTTACCTCTAACTTCTTCTGATACTTCTCACATTCTAGCTGGCACTTCTGTAAGTTTTCCGTAGTCTCCTCCAATAGCATGTGTGCACGTTCCGCCTCAAAACACTTCAGTTTGGATTGATTAAGAAGTTCAGACATTTTGCTCTCTGTGCCCAGTTGTAATTGTCGATATCTGAAAAAGGAAAGTAGCAGTAATAGGACTTCAGAAATCATGGCTACATTAGTGAGGATTAGTGAGTATGTGGTGCATTGCATTTTAGTGGACTCTCATGTGATCATTGCCAAGAGTGTTCACATATTACATGATATCATAAATACAATCCTTATAGCCTAATCAGGAGTAGAAATCTAAATAAAACCATCTATTTCTGTATACAGCCTGGACTATGTACCATTCTGTCACATTCATTAACCTCTCCAACCAAACCTTAACCTTCAACCCACACCACACCTTTTCTATTAAAATCACTGGCACTGGTATAAATGAGGTCACAGATTATTAACATAACATAGTTCTTTTTTGGCTAAGAAAACACTGACCTCTAGATTCCAGTGACATCACATTAGCCAAACAACACCTCTCAAACAAATGAAGCCATATAAAAACCCACCTTCCCTAACTGGCATTGTTCCAGACACACTTGCACAAAGTGGCTCAGGATCCCCGAAGGGACATAAACTTAATGGGGCCGATTCAAATCACAGCGAAGATGGGAAAAGGCTGATTGCATTTTTTACATCTTTACAGAATCATGCAAAGTTTTCATATGTGCGAGTTTCTGCGTAAGGGGAGGAAAAACTATTGAATAGGCCCCAATAAGTTTGTAGGATGGGCAGCTAGATTCTATCAATATAAGCTGCCCCAATGTCAGGACCCACCTACGACATTTTCTATGTGGCACAATCAGAGTCACCCATGGTTGACTGTCATGCTATCGCCTTTCCCTTAAAGCTAACCGTTCCCCACCTACAATCTGTCACTAGGCCCCTAGACTGGGATATCTCAGTGTTTCTTTGTGTCTCCGGCTATACCTTTGCCATTTGTAAACTATATAATAACAATATGCTAGTGGTTGCTAATAGGATACAATACACAGAAAACCACTGGATTTTCCCTTCAATTCCACTGGTTACTCCTATAGATACGAATCAGAAGCACAAAAAAATCTGGCAAAATGTCAGCATTTCATAATACCAATACCTTTCTGTCTCAGCCTATAAGAGGTCTCTGTTAGCCTTTGATTAGAGAATGGATTGACAGGGTAATCTTCTATCTAGCTACAGACGACATTACATTCTCTGCCCGCGACAGTTATCCCAATTTTCAATCAACTTGGTTTGGCGGGTTAGAATTGAAGGAAATTGAATTAATGGCTCTTTGCACTGGTTAAGACACAATTTACTTTTTAACTTTCATAGTCCTAACTTCTATAGAGATACATATCCGTGCGTTTGTACAAATAACTGAAAGAAAAATACACGTAGTATCACTAACGTGTGTTCTTTCCATATATACACATACATACATATACTATTGTAGCTGTCGTTCTAGTGTTGGAAACCAGCTATAAACTGTGCATAGTTATTATATTTCATTGAGGGGGGCCAAGGAAGATGAGAATTTCTCTTGGTGGACATGGAGACCAGTATGGTACACTTTATAACAAAAATGGGATGCACCATTATGCATTTCAACAGACCAATAAAATGGAAAGAAATGTGTAAAAAGGACATTCTCTTCTTAAATCGCTTGTTATGAGGACACACTGAGTCATTCAAGAAAAAAATTTAACAGATCACAAGTCTCTACAAATATTAGACAAACATTTACCTTTTATCAGTTGCTATGCTTCCTTGTTGCTTTTTACAAAATGTTCTCAAATGTATTTTCCCAGGTTACATTAACTGATGTAAGTGCAATTAGCTTTAGCAGTTAGTTGCAGTTCTGTATATTGGCTAGTGTGTGGTCAACTTGTGCAGTGACCACAGAGTTATAGTAGTTACTGGAAACTTTGCACAGAGAGATTGGATGGCATGAAGCTACCCAGGCTATACAGTACTATTGGCTGATTAGGCTCATTCTTGTATAAAATGGACTGGATTCATTTTTTTAAAAGAAAGTTGATAAATGTTCTGTGCCAACAATGTGATCATTTGTATGATGGAAAGTATTCATTCATTTCTAGAATAATCTCCACTCACAATGCAATATCTCTGATAACCACTGACCTGACACAGAAGACAAGACTGAGAGGAGTGTCATTTGACAGCAGGGAGTGATTGGAGGGTAGAAGAGCGCTAGAAATGTTACATATATACAAAAAGGATCTACAGCACTCCTGTCATTAGCAACCATGCTTTCTTGACACATTGTACTTTAAGTTAGTGGTAAATTTTGGTTGATACAGTCGGCAAATTTCATAAAAAATGCGAAACCTTCGCCATTTTCAAAATATTAACTATCTGTATTAAAATTGCCATATGTTTACTTTCTGTTGCCATAATTTTTTAAACCTCCTTATACTTTTTATGGCGTTAGGCGGCTCATAAACTTAGCAGCAATTTTCACAATTTTAATAAAATTTTAAAGTTTAAAAAAAATTAGAGGCTAGTTTATGTTGGATATGACTTTGAGGGGCCTGCGTGATTGACACCTCCATAAATGACCCCATTTAGAAAACAGCACTCTGGAAGTTTGTTAACCCTTTCGTGTTTAACAAGAAATGAGCAAGATTTGAGGGTAAAATTAAAAAATTTCCTTTTTTTTTTTTTTTTTTAGCAAATTTTCCATGTTAATCCATTTTATTCTGGACCGATGTTAACCAGGACATATGTTAACAGGAAAACAAAACTTAAAATGTAATCCCCTGATTCTACAGATTTTAGAAATATGCCATATATGGTTGTAAAACGTTATTTGGGTACACCGTAGGTGTCAGAAGTGAAGGAGCAGCATTTGGCTTTTTTAGTGGATTTTTCTTTACATTTTTTACACAGATCCTGCACTTTTTCATTCACAAACAGGCTACGAATAGCCTGTGTATGTAAATTAAGCACATGTACATCACTCACATGGCCGAAATGGGTTAAAATAAAATGTCAGAAACATTAGTTGCACACATTTGCAAATATGATAAGCCATTAGCCACTTACAAGACTTTTCTGCTTATGGTGCATCTTACACAAACTGTCAAGAGTTCCTCTTGGGTCTTATATTATGAGTTTTTAAATTGAGAGCAAAACTCACCAGTTTGTGTTTGCCAAAAGTTGGTGCTCTGAGACCACACCCGGCCTTGTAAGTGGCTGGTGGTGTATCATATATTTGCAAATGTGTGTAACTAATTTTATTTTAAATGTAGAGTTGCATAGTTAGTTTCTGACTAATGGCGAGTGCCGGGGAATATTTTTGTATGTATCTATTGATCTCTCTCTATATATCTATACACATATACAGTACATACACAGAGAAATATATAAATATAGAACAGATATAGGCATATGTGTGTGTGTATATTAAATGACAAATATTTGACATTCAGATAATGATTTAATAGTTACATTAATTAAAAGAATAGTTTTTAATCTCAAATTTAAAAGTGAAAAATGCAGTCTGTCTGACCTCATTCTGTCGCGGTTCACTTTGTAGTTTTATTTCCTACATATTTTTGGTGATACATGTCCTCAGGTATAGAAGTAGAGAAGTATAGAAAAAAAAAAAGAATTCACGTGTGGAGCTTAAGTCACATACCTGTAATGACGCAACATTCCAGAGTTGTTTTAAAGATCCCATGGTATTTATTTAAACAGTATTCACTGATTTTTGTTACCCATGATGCATTAACTGACAAGTGCATAACAAGTTCATATAGGCTGTTAATATAGGAGTAACTGACAAAGAACACTGTATCTGATACAGACTTCCCCACAAATTGAATCTTTCTATGTGGGATATGCTACCTGACTTTTTTTTTCATTTTGCCATGATCACTTACAATGGGGACAGCACAGGTATAGTCTGCATAGTATGGCAGTAAGTCTTAGCATGCCATTACTGTACTATCTACAGACCCCTTACTTGGGAAAGGTCTATTTTACTAAAATATTTCATAGTATTATTTCATTATGTGCTATGTACTATCTGTATTGTGATGTGGTACATTCATGTGTAAGTTATAAATTATTGCTAACATTTTATGGTAAATATGGAGATTTAAGATTATACCTAATTTCAAACAAAACATCAGGTTCATCATTAACATCATTAGCTGTGTATTCATTTAAAAATTTTACTAAGTTCTGATTTTGTTGGTTACAAATATTTAGTTGCATTATGTGTTTTTTTTTTCAATAAAGGTATGAATAAAGATTTCATGTTGCACTCTTTCAAAAAACCCTTAAAACCCGTTTGAAGTTAATAGGTTTAGGAAAATGCAATATTAGGTAGGCAGGTGGTCTACGGGGTAAAAAAGTTTGGGAGCCTGTGCTTTAGTATTAGCCACATCTATTAGAAATGCTGCATGCAATTAACTCTGGATAAATATGATGTGGGAATGTGGCTGATGTTTCCCAGGTCTATGGTTTGGAATGATCTGACATTTCTCTAAATACCAGTGTAACTTTAATAAGTACTAAGGGGCCGATTCAATAATGTGAGAAGACAGGAAAAAGTGCGCCTTTTCCCGTCTATTACAGGAATGCTCGCATCATTTATACGCGGTTCAATGAGGTGCGAGCTAAAAAATGCTAATTTTTCTCTTACGCTATTTACGTAAGGGGGAGAATAACGCGTGATGCGGGATTGAATCGGCCCCTAAAACCGGGTACTCTTATATATCTTTCCTGACTTGGGGAAAACTACTAAGTAGTGTGGGTTCTGTCATTTAAACTTTGCAGAAGACAGAGAAATGCATTAGAAAAAGTATTTTCAAAATAGAGTATTTACAGTTTAACATATTTAGCCTTGAAAGCACCGAATAATGTCAACTTCAAAGTATGAAACTATTTACTTGTTCACAAATGCACTTGGCTTAAAATGTCATATTGCATGTGAAAAACGAACTATGTGACAGCATATGGCAGGATTGTCCTCTGTCTGGAAGGGGAAAACTACTTACAAACAAAATTTTTTTTTTTTTTAACATCATTCACTTGTAATTCACTTCACTGTAATAATCTAAATTACATTCTCAACAAACTTAGACATTTTTTTTCTCAGTAAGGCAATTGTATGCTCTGTGGGAAAATATAAATGAAGTGGTGTGTGAGCGGTGACAGCGATATAAGGATACAGTATACTGCTGCTAGCCCACTGCTGAAGTATATCTAAAAGAAACTGAGAAATGCATGATGTATCAAGCCTGGAAAATTCTATGTTTTCAGGACTGTGTTTGAGGGACAGCAACATCTGGCTAAATGGCCATGGCACACATCCAGTCAATGTTCTTTAAAAATTATTGACAGCAAGCCATGCAATGACACCAAGCCTGCCTCCCTAAATGAGAAAAGGCTATTTAAATGGAGGCATAGGTCTGAGGTTTATGCTACTCAGGGGAATCAGTGATCTGTAATTAGACATCATCCCAGATCTGAGGGGACATTTTCTATTTTGACAAGTATAGCATACACTGCATTCCCAAGACTGTGGTACCAGAACACCCAATTGAGTGAATTTCCAACTGTGGAGTGGAACAGGGTAGAAAGCACAAACCACCTCAGCTGTGTTACAGGAGGAAGGTATACTGATAGTACAGTGATGGTGTTAAGAACCCTATCCAGATGTACACTTGCATATTTTAAATGTAGCGACATAGCAAGCCTAGACCGCCGGCACTCTCCCACTTCCTTATTCCTCCGCCTCCTCTTGACTCGAGTATAAGCATAGGGGAGCTATTTCAGCAGCTTATATTCGAGTATATACAGTAAAAGCATACTGATCATGACTGTGCTGCTCTGTGCAATTGGAACAATAACATGTTATAGTGTTATAATACAAATGACAGCATATAAAAAGGGCATATATCTCAAAAGAAGCATGTCTTCCAATGTACTGTATGTCTAATCCCAGCTGCCTCGCTGGCACAGTCATGTGACACAAGATTGTGACACTGTGATATTGACAGATGATAAATGTAATATAATCTGCCAACACATTTTATTTAACTCTACACAAGACAGGAGGGTTCATGACAAGACAACAATATTTCAGTGTTTTCAGTTTGACACATAAGCTGTATAAGCTTAAAAAAGCCTTTGCAATGATGTGTCACTTCAGCCAAGAACTAAATAAAATACTTGAAATGCATTCATGTAGAACTAGAACATATTTTAGAAATAAGTCTATTCCAGTTCATTGAAACCATATCTACTGTACCATTTGTTTTATCAGCCCATAGAACACCTTGTTAGGGAAACCCTTTGTTTTGTCGGTCGCGCTGCACAGAAATGCCCACACTTCCCTGTTGATATTATGTGCACTTGATGCTTATATATATTTCCGATTCTTACTTTAACAGGGTTTTCTATTCCAAGATAACAGATAAGAGCAATGGTTTCTGAACAGCATTTCATACTTAATAACATTTCAACTTCATTCAATTGTGTATTGTGTAAATGTAAAAATGATGGACAAAACTAAATCATGGTGATGTTATTAGTAGATAGAAATAAGAATAAAACCACTAAATGACTAGCAGCACAGCTATTAGCGCACAGAAAATGGGGATGGACAGAACATCATATACACAGTCTTATTAAGCATGTTGTACCAAATCACATCAACATGTCTCTACAAAGTTACTGCCTGGAAACACAAGAAAATAGCGCAATACCTCATATTAGCCAGAGGGAATTTAGAAATGTATAAAAATAAAGGCTGAAAGTGGAGGAAAAAAAAGATTCTCCTGTGGTAAACAATTTGTTTTTCTTTTGTGGAGCTGACATTTGTAATTCCAATGGCAATTACTATAAAATTTGTGGAACTGTCACACACACACACACACACACACACACACACACAAGAAGTCATGAGAACAGGTAACTGTAAGACACACACAATTATAATGGTGGAGAGGGAGTGATTTTCTCATGCATGACACATACTTTGTATTAACTTTGTTCCACTGATAAAAGAGATATATTTGCATTGTGTGCTTAAAATACAAGCCCCTGCTATTTTGCATGTAGCAAACCACCTAAGGCGTTCAAATGGGTGCAAAGACTAATCCAAAGATGTGATGCATGGGGATTCTCTATAGGAAATCCACTGTATCCTTCACAACCCATCACCCCTTTAAGCACTCCCTTCATATGTCACACTTTTGTGACCCACACAGGTCTGCACTGCTATGCAGTATGATAGAATGCCTATACCACATATATCATTATTATTAACCATGACGTGGGACAATAAAGGACATTTTAGAGTATACATAAGCAGGGCAGATTAAGGAATGAATATAGCTTTAACTCTTTCTTTAATAAGAGATCATGCTGAGAGTTTTAGTTCATGGCTTCCAGAACATGATATACAAGCTATTCTGCTATAGAGGGTGATCAAGCATATCTCTCAGCAATACACATATTTCACGGCTGACAGATGCAGCATGAACAAGATCTACACTAAGTCAGTGCAGCTCCAATATATTCTTGCTAAGTGGGACTTCTTTAATTAGCACAACTAAAATTTAATTTAGCACATTTTTGCAACATGATCACATTCTTTCCTGTATTTCTATTGATAACACATACCAGCCCAATATATCTAATGCACTTGTAAAGAAAACACGGGAATAATCTGTCATGTGTCACATATTCTATATATAAATGAGGAATTTCAATCCTTTTGCTGTTTAGTTCGTTTCTATGGCCAGTGTAGTTCCTTCCGTGAGGCATCCTTATTTTTCTCCCTGGCTATCACTTACATGATGCGTGGGCTTAGGAATGATAACCACCGCATTTTTCAAAAATCAATGTTTAGGTGTCCAAATACATAAGCAGAAGCGGACACGTTTGGTGTGGCTTTAAATACATACTTATTATTTTATTAATAATAATATTTTATTATTTATTATTATTATTAAACTACCGGTAGTACCTTTACTACAGATACCTTAATGTATCCTTTCTTTTCTTTCTGAAGAATGCTGAAACAGTGTACTGTACTTCCCCAGGAAACTACTGGTGGAGGGTCTGCTGTAACAGCATCTGTCGTTCTTGGCTTAGTGGAGCACACTGAAATGAATGTGAGCAATCTTTCTTTGCTTGGCTGAAATACGCTGGGCATTCTCAACAACTGTACTAAGGATCTACAAGCATCTGAATCATGTATTCAGTATAACATAGGGCATCTTTTCCATACCATGAGCAAATATGGCATAGGCATGCAATAATAGGAGAATCTTAGTAGGAAACCTCTAAGATTTTTTACTATAGTGATTATTATTACACACGTGTAAAGTGTGCTAGAAATAAGAACAGGATGATTGTTCTGTACTACAGGAGGGAGTGCTATAAATGACTAACACACTTATTATATAACAAACTACTAAGTAATCTGAAATAGTATATAATGATCACAGTGTAAACTTTATAATCATTTCAAATCTGCACTCAAAAAACTTTAGCTGAAAACAATTACAAACACTCTGACATACAATTTTCAGAATAAAGGTTGTATGGATTCTGCCGAGGTCAGGATTTAAGACACTTTCCAGGTATAATGGAAACACACAAGCTTCAGTTCAGTACAAATCTGTTTAAAGCTACAACATTTCCAAACTGAGAGTTTTATCCTGGCCAGTGTACAATTCTGATAAAATGTCTTCTCAACTCCGGGGGAAGGCCTACTAAGCCTGCAACGAGACTGAGCTTGGATCTCATTAACCACTTGAAATAAACGGTTACTCTGTGATCATTGTACAGTGCTATGGAAAATGCAACGAGTAAAAAAAAAAAAATTAGAACATAATATATAAAGGTTTCATTTCAGGACAATGGACACAATGATACTCATAGACGGAGTAGCTAAACATCATTCTTTAGATGTAGGTATGACCTGCAGCTACTGTGTCTCACAGTCAATGTCAATGTCAAACATAATGTGTTTAGGGTGTCTTTCACCTTGAGAACCATCATTTTATTATCATCATTTGTAACCATTGACATTGTTGTTATAGGAAGAGAGCCTATCTTTTATTAGAGACAACGTTAGCCGCTCATCTGGCAACATGATGGTGACAACTGCAATGTTTGCAATGGGTTTAGAGCATTGTTATCCGTGAAGCACACGGATACATGTGGCACATGTGTCAGGGGCATCTGAGCTGATGAGCTGACTGACAATTCCGCATGTACTGTTTATAAAAGATCATATGATGTGATAGAAGCCTTTATCCTACAAGTTAACATTTGTTTTCTACCCCGAACACAGTTGCAACATTTGAATAAAAGTTTACCTTTTGATAAGCTTAATGATAAAAGAAAAAGGCTTATTTTTCCTACTTGTCTAAGGACATTTCAGAAATAAAATCTGAATGCTCAGGTTCATCTTCATAACTTTTAATGCCATAAGCTGTAAAAACAAAATGTTTGTAAGATTAAATAGCTATGGAATGTTGTCAACCCAGACTTGAGAAGCCTCTGGCATAGCCTGTGGCAAATATCTTACTTTGTCATTTATACATGAACATAAAATGAATACCATATATTGGTAAACTTGATGATAGGGTGAATAGTTGGATGCTTTTTGGTACATTCCAAAACATTTGTGTGTTTTGTGTGTAATATATAAATATATATATATATATATATATATATATATATATATATATATATATATATATATATAGGGAATTTTAAAACTGCTTGGATTCTACTTTGCAATCGTAAAGCTGTGGCTAAACTTAAACACAACGGACCAGTGGTAGCTAGGGTCGCACTATTAAAATAGTTGGTTTAGTCCCACCTGTGCCGGTACAAGCATACCATTTGCCTTGTTTCTTGTTCTCTTCGGATTTCTACTTTATTCACCCATTTTAAGCTCCGGGTCATTCATAGCTTGCAGTCTACTCAACTCTGCATTTAATCTCCGCAGCTCCAGTCTGCAAATCACTTTTGCAGCCTGCTAAGCGGCATCCTACAGCCCATTCTGCCAAAGCTACCTCATTCGCTTACCTTGTGGTCTGTACTCTCTACTCAAATTCACTGGTGGTCAAGTGTACACCTGAGTCATCTCCTGTTCCAACTATTACCAATAAGCAGCAACTTTAACAAAATTCCCAGCTTTCAGACACCTCAGTCAGACAGTCCAGTCCCAAGGGCCTGGGGGATGTTAGAAGTGAGGGTGGGTCCACCATCCATTAAGGCCAGTCCTGGTCTTGGGGTCTGTCCAGGCCTAATCAGGTCTACACTTGAGTAAACCTTTATTTTGAGATGGGTGATCAGGGTCTCACTTTGTACTCACTGCCCTGGGGAAGGATTATAGACTGTGTGTGAGAGACCCTGGATCGCCTCTGACTGCTGGTGCCTTGACTGGTATGCTGTTTTGCTATTAGTGATAGTTAGGAAGAAAGAGTTAGTGCCCAGATGGGCTAGGATTTTTTTTTAGTTTTATTTGTTTTATTTTGTGTTGAATAAAACACATACCCACCCACATACCAAAGCTTAACATCATTTTAGACTGTGATAGCCAGGCAAAGTATATGCTACATTTTCTTGTCAAGGTTGAAGAAAAAGACAGTCCACCAAGTTCCACCTATTTTGTAATTGAAGTTGATCCAGATTGATGAACATATTATACTGTTCTGATGAACAGTTTATACATTTTGGTGGTAAAACATTAGCATCTGATGTTTAAAATTCAACATTTAAGTCTGGGAACTTTGGTAGATGCAATGACAGTGTTTATCAGCTTAAATGGCAAGCTTCAAAAATAATATGGCAATCAAATGATGTATAAATATTTAAAAGAAACATATTTAAAAATACGAATTCCTTTGGCCTCAATTAAAGATGGAAGTACTATCTTACAAATAATAAAATAATGCAATTTTGTTTGCTTACATTTTATATTCCTGCAATAATTTATGGACATCCACTAGACAATAATCATAGTTGTCACAGATTAATTTCCATGGCTGGCTGGGATTTGTAGTGGTCTTCTTCAGAAGGTAATATATCCTGGCATATTGTACCAGCATACTGTTATAATCCAGGCATGAACAGAAGTATTTGTTCTGGGTTTGTGTATTACCAGTACATATTATATATGGGTCATAGTCTGTACTGATGAACAGTGTATCACATACTTTATATTATATAGAATAAGGTATTGCGCATGTTATATGGGCCATGATCTGTACTTCTCAGTATTGCATAATATGTTTTATATAGATTACAATCAAACCTGGTACTGTGTATTGCTGTCTTTGCTAATGTGACTAGTGATAATTATGTGCTATCCCAACCCACTTTTGTGTTGGCTCCACCTGGCAATGATTTGGTCACACCCACGTGTTCAAGGATTTCGTCCCTGACCATGCCTGAAGCTTTACATTGTCCATTTTATATTTCTACAATACAAAGACATAGGGGTATATTTACTAAGCGGTGAGATTGCAATGTGGGGATGTTACCCATAGCAACCAATCAGATTCAAGCTCTAGGTTTTATTTTACACACTGGAGAATGTGAACTGATTGGTTGGTATGGGCAACGTCCCCACTTTGCAATCTCACCTCTTAGTAAATTTAGGCCATAGGGAGCAGAAACACACTAACAACTGCAGAGTAAAAGCAACAACAACAACCTGTTTTAGTGTGTGTCTATATATACAATTAGCAACACTTACTGTTCTAGTGTCTGGTCATATTTGGCTAACGCCTCCCTCTCAGCTGCCACTGCCCGCTCTCGCTCAGCAACAGCATTATCCTTTGTTTCCCTTAAATTTCTGCAATAAACAAAGTAAAACAATTAGTTACATTTACTCCTACAGTTTTGATGAGTAAATCTGTATGTTGCTATTCTATAAGTGCAATAACATGGCTTGACAAGTAAAAAACACATATACAAGCGAAAGTGAGAGAGAACATAACTTTTTGTCATGTTATTTTTTCCATTGTAGTAGTGAATATATAGATTTGTTACACAAATTCAATTTTTCATGCTCACTGTTGACATTTTTGAGCAGATTACAGTTATTCCACTATATAGTAATTTCTGTATTGTGATTTTATGGCTCATTGCTGATCAAACATCTAAGAAAAAAACACCATTATCTGGAGAGCCTCTCTGACAAAACAAAGAACACAGAGAACATTTTCCATCACAGGTTTTAAAGAAAACATTATTTGACTACTGGCAATAACAGAACTTTCAAATATGATTTGACCACCTAGAAGGTATAACAGCATGGTAGAAAGTCAAATGGTATTCTGCAGGAAATTTATAGCTAAACAATCTGCAACTGGGCCTTGCTACAGAGAAAAGTATTGCATTTGGCAAATGTATGAGCTGCATAGTGACAGTAACATTTGCTTTATTTGAAAAGATAATGTCTGGGAAATAATATACTAATATCACTAAAATGATCAAATACCCAAAACCATTTTCTTTCCCTTTAAGAATGTTAGGCCCAAGATGTTCTAAAAGAAGACTACTGACATCACATTGCCTCAAGATAAGTGCAAGTTTTATGATCATGTTGTACTTTTGGCACAAAAAGACACTCAAAAAATCGTAATTTACAGTCATCCAATAAATTACATTTTACTTTTGCATGTTTAAAGAATCTGAGTGATGAATATTCATGCCAAAAGAAGTAATGTCCCAGATAAAAATAAACACTCTTCTGTAGAAAAAAAATCATATATACAAGCGTTACTCCCTATATTATATTGTGTTATAATATGCAAACAAACAAATCTAAAGCTAATAATATAGCAGCCACTATAATTGTACCTGAACCAGCGGATTAATGTATCCCAGACCATGGTTACTCCTCAATGTACAGAAAGAGATGTTTTATGTTGTTTGGACAATCTAGTCTAAGCCAATTATTAAATGTCTTATAAAGTTGGTATGGGGGAAGATGTAGTACTTTTTTGTATGATATTCTATACTGTATTGGCATGAGAAGCAAGGAAAAGAATTAAGACTAAACAATGTATATTTGTATACTGAAAAGATATACAAAGTTTACATGGGGCTTGTATTCAACTCTCATTCCAGTATCCATTTAACATAGAAACAGCTATTAAACACATCTATAAAGCTTATTGCTCATTGAACAATCATGTTATGAACTGATGAATAGTCAAAGTAACAGACATGTTGCACATAATCACTTACTGATGAATGTGAGAACACATGCACTGCCTCTACTGCCTCCTACTCCTGTGTCCTCTGTGGTTATACACAAATGTACCCCATAAAATGAGGTAAACAGGAAAACACAAGCATAAAATGGGAATATAATATAAACCCTATATTTCTTTTTATTTTTTTTAGAATATAAATATATGTAGGAGGTTGTGCAAAATAAGCTTATGAAAAACATAATGAAACTATCATTGGAGGCAGACAGAAATGGAAGAGTTTCTATCTCATGCTTATTATGAGATTATTAACGTAATCGACTGTTACCTGTGAATAGGTAGAATTATTTTAAGCCTGTAATTAACAGAAGTCTCCAACTTCCTCTAACATGTTGTGTGCTGCTCAGTCCTGCAGCAACCATTGTATTCTTTTTTGTATCTCAAGTCATTGTTAATTCTATGAAAAGGTTGCTGCTCTGAGGTAATATCACATATAGGCACATTACAGATGTCACAACTCTAAGTTACAGTGATGATTTCACCTGGACACACCCTGGAGAAGGTTCACAAGTGACAGTCCTCAAATATGTACAGGTACTCATGTAATAAAGGATATATAAAGAAGTCCTTTAGACATGTCTTAAATAGCACCATTATGCAAAAGAAATCTCCCAAGTCTAATTATTAAGAAACAATAATAAACTGTGTCCTGAAATGAAAGTCTGCAAGGTGCAACAAATAGAAGTCAAAATCTGATGGTAATATATGCTGCCATGTTTATGAGTATGCTAGCAGCATTAGGGTAGAGTAGTAACTTTACACAGGAGCAAGGCGTTGGTTTGGCCATAAAATTACAAAAATAATAGTGCCGTTTCCGAAAACCACATCAACATTGTTGCTCATAACATCCAAGAATATATATCAGTACATTACAAACTGTACACCTGTAGGTGGCAGATACCTGTTTTCCCGCTCATACATCTCTTTTGAAGCCCCACGCAGCTGCTCAATTTCCTGGCTTGTTTTCAATCTGATCTGCTCCAGCTCATCACGCAGCTTGTTTTCATATTCTGTTTTATAATGGTCTCTACAAAAAGATGGAAAGAAGAGACATTTATTTTTTGTTTTTAATTAAGTAATTTTTATAGAAATTTTTTGTGAACATGCAATAAACAGAAGTATACAAGGGAATACTAACCCAACAAACACAATGAACAACATAACTTCTGGTGCTGTTCACAACATATCGGACATAACACATGGTCAATGAGGAGAAAACGGCAATACATACAAGTACAGAAGAAGCAAAAGGCTCCGAAGTAGTAAGAGACCATCCCCATTTATACATAACAATGGCTAACTGAATAAAGAACATTTCTGTTTAACATGTATTGGATTTCATACAACATATGTAAATGCACATATAAAGATGTGTACAGGAATAACAAAGCATGGCCCTGGCACCTCCATGGTGATTGACTTCACAAGTGGGGAGTACCCAGAAAGTATGGATCTAGGTGATCAGGAAGATATGAAGATGCAGCTGTATGCGGTTATAAGATAAGCACTTTTCTGAGTGAACAGAACTAAGTGATTCTTAGTCATAACCAGAAATCTCAGGGCTTAGGGCTAGAAGTAAATCCCTGAGAGCCTAAAACCAAATGAACATGAAATATTAGATTTCAGCATTGCACCCTGATCAGCTGTCCCTCTTATTATTTTTTGTTTTATGATATCTATAAAATAAATACATATACTAACAGTAAAACAAGTACAATTACAATGTAAAGTTTCTCAGCTTTATGCAGCATGGGAGGATATGGGGGATGATAGTGATTGAAATACTCACCGGGAAGTGACATATTTTTCATACATTTCCTCTCTCGCTTTCTTTGCGTCTTCTAGGTGACTCTGCAGCCTCTCCAAGCGGTCTTCTTCATGGGCACAGCGGACATTCAGCTCCATGTTTTGCCGGTTAAGGAAATCTTTATCCTTCTGTAGCAAGGTTACAGACTGTTGCAATGTACTGACCTATGTGGTGAAAACCATGAAATTCTAATGAAAAACAGGTTTGTAAACTAATGATGCAACAAGGAAATATAATATTAAGACATGCACAGTTACAATAATTCAGACAACCCTGAGAAATCACATTGGTGGTAATAGGCTGCATACATATGTCCGTACATTTCAGTCATTCAGTAGGCTAAATCATCAAATTTAGTTCTAAAACAAGAGAACATTTTTGCCCCAGTCGCCATGATGTGGGAACTGAATAGCTGGAAAGTACTGACTTTTCAGGACATGGCAGTGCTAGAAACACAACAACTTCAAGCTTCATTAGTTTGTATGACTGTTCTGATTGATATCTACTCCTTAATACCTTAAACACACATTGTTATTTAGTCACAGAGCATTCAGTTTATCTGGGAGTGTGGCCTGCGTTTAAAGCAGCACTAACCACACAAGGAAGTGTTTCTTTCTTATTGTTGGCGGATGATTTACTTCCCAAATATTTTCTCAAACAAGTCTTTCCCAGTGGTAGGACTATAAATGTGTCCTGGAATCACATAGAATGCTTTCCAACAAGCCAAGAGGAGCATGGCCCAAAGGGGTGCATTGAAGTACAAGCCTGGAATCGTCCATTTTGGGGTGTCACCCTACAGCATCTGAAACACTATGAAATGTTTCATTTTCAGGCTTCATTGTTTATTAACAAAAAAGGTTATGTACTGTAGTGTAACTCAGCTCTACTATATATATATATATATATATATATATATATATATATATATATATATATATATATATATATATATATATATATATATATATATAATATTTAACTGGATCAATTCAAATACATTGAGGGCTACATGACTAGGCATATGCATTAGTCATATGTCAGATTTATGTACTTACTTCTTGAGCTAAGTCATGTTTCTCCTTTGATTGGGTCTTGTGTGCTGCATCCAGAATTTCAAAATTTCTCCTAAGATCCAAGAGCTCACGTTCCATGGCATCTCTTTCACTGTAATAGAGAATAAACATAGCAAACTTCTGCTTACTCGTCATCTAAATATTATCCTCTGGTACACTGAATGTATATTATCTCCTCCCTATACACATTAAAGCTGTGAACACAATAAAAAATAAGTACCACCAATTGTAATATGAGCACATACAACACTTGATAACCAGTGTTGCTGTGTGAACGTGTGGTGTATGTGCACTGTATTAACCATGCAATCATTCAAGACAGACACAGGTCTACTATTTGGGGTGCACATGTAAATATACAGCCTAAACAAGAAACAAAAATCCTGGTAAAAAGCCATTGAGCCCCTTACACTCAGTAACAAGCCTAGTAAATGATGTTCACACGGGAGCAGAAGGCTTTACTAGTGTGGGCTAATGAAGGGAGGTGAGGAAAGGACCAGTCCTCAGACTGGTGAACTGTAATATACGCTCAACAATGTGTTTGGGTTATAATACCAACAAATAACCCTGTAAGTGTTAAAAAAAAAAAAACCCTGTATTACTGCCCCCTAAGAAAAAACTTCCTATTTAAAGCAATAACATGGTCTAACTTTTATTTATCTATTACCTTGTCCATTATCTGTAACTATGGGCTTAGTCTTTTATGTGTTTACAATGAATGGAGAGCAAACGTGACTGGTCCAGAGATCAGATTTCGGGGTGTATTCTAACCATTTATAGTAAATGAAGAGATTTCTGTGTGGTGTTACTGCAATATTCTGAGTTGCATACACGGGCGTGCCTTCACTCTGTGCCCGATTGGCAGGTGAAGCATGGGCTATATGGATATCCATGCACAAAACGTATGCAGATGCTTGTGTAAAACTTAAAGGAGGGTTCAAAATACATAACTGACAAATTTCCAATCCATGCAAGGGGAGTGCATTGAGAAAATGCATTTGGAACTTACCTACATTAGGGTCAGGCCCTAGAGCCTAAAATCCCTGACTGAAAGTGCTTGTGTCATATTACATATGAAATAACTCACTGAACATTTGCTGTAATAGAAAACCTTACCTTTTCACTTTGTCATAATTCTCTATTTTATAGTCCCCTTGGTGAATTAGCTGCTTCGTGTCAGCCAGCTGCAATGTTACCCGCTGACATCTTGTATCCAGTTCTGAGCGACATCTCCTCTCCTCTTCATAACGCTAACAAAGAAATGATACATGACTTATAGAAGCATAACACCTTCAACTCACAACTACAGCAACATGAAGATCTGTAATAGTAAATTCCTCAGCACGTTACTCTTTAAAGAGGTCAATTTGTAAAGACTCAATTAAAATATCCTTAACCTTAGATGTATCCTAAATAAATGTCCTTAAATGATTTATTGCAAATCAGTACACCGTCCCCTTTTACCTATGGGAAAACATGAATTTCATAAACAAAGAAAAATAGTGTATACTTAAGCAAATAATAGTCAATGCTATAACATGGATAAATATCCACATTAACTGGTCACACATGTTAAAGCATAAACGTAGAAATCCTATCACACATTACAAAGGTAGTGCTGCCTCAAGTATATGACATATTTATACAACAATACACCTCACATACCTGTTCCTAGTGACATTTCAAATCAAAGGGATAACAAAAAAAAGACTATATATAACTGAATATACGCACATACTTCAAAACAGCTGGAAGAATGTGAAAAACATTCTCTGCTAGACTTATCATTCTGCCGTTTCCATGTTCAGAAGGCAAATATTGACAAAGGCAAAAGTCAGTATCACCCACCAAAAGAAATAAATCAGGACATTTACCAAAACAGAAGTGGACGGACAACAACTAGAAGAAGTACTTTGCAATGATAAAATACTGCAATGCTAGAAAAAACACAGAATCTATAATATAACAAATCCTCACAAACACAGAAGATCAAAGACATAGAAAAGGGAAGAATAACTACTAGCCTAGCATCGGCATGTCTAAACCAGGATGAACAACAGTGAACTCTCTCACTAAATATACACCGGTGTTCCATATTCCACCACAAAGTGAAATAAAATTAAAGTATTTCAATGTAACGGTTTTGAGTACAATAATAAAACATTACAAAACATCCCTTTGGTTTATGGTCTCTGTTCTTGATGTTACATCTGAAAATAGATGCCATTTATAGAAGGCTAAGGTAGAGGGCTTTTACCAGTGAATGGAGTGCTAGGCATGACGAACCATGGCCATCATGGTAACAAAAAACCTGGCCCCTATTTTTCCAGCCTGATAGTAAATAAGGACTAGAGACCAGCACAAATGAAAGACACATTGGGGTATATTTACTAAGCAGGGAGATTGCAGTGAAATTCGAATTTGGGGAAGTTGCCCATGGCAACCAATCAGATTTGAGTTCACATTCTCCAGAGTGTAAAAT
>JABWIB010000425.1:70099-82283 GCA_016617825.1 Platyplectrum ornatum
ATTTGCACACCAGGCTTTTTGGTACAAGTGGCCTCAGCCAGTTTTATTCAACACAAAATAATAAAACATAAAACAAAATCCTGGCCCGTCTGGGCACCAACTAAACATATGTCCTCCTGACTAACACTACAACAAAATACAATACGGTTTAAGGCACCAGCAAACAGAGGTGATTCAGGGTCCCTCACACACAGGACAAAGTGAGGCCCTGAACAGCAATCTCACACACCTCGTAGGATTAATCAGGTGCACAAAACCTAAGACCAAGACTGGCCTTGGTGGATGGACCCTCCCTCACCATCCCCCATTCCCTATGCCGGCTTTTAAAAAGCCCAAAACAATGTTGGGAAAGATATTCTGATTGGTGGATGGCTAAAGCTCTCCAACAGAACTTGGTAGTGGCCCATCACTCCAGTGGCCCATCTGGCATTTGCCAGAAGAGTCAAATGGCCAGTCAGGCCCTGCCTCTATGGCAGGAACAGAGCCCTAAAATCCTTCTAATGGCAATAGATAAACCAAACACTGTAGCCCCATCAGCCTCAGTATTATAAGAAGCAGCATTTTTTATTTGTTCCACTAACAGGGCCATATCCTCTTCTGAATTAGAAGATTGTAGAGCTTGGAGAATGGAATCAGACCATGACAGCGCATGCAGAATATATCCTGAATAGCTGCCAAATCAGAAATCGATAAAGCTGTCATGGACTAGCTACGGGTGAATCCACTCTAAGCAGTTCTTCCCATTTGGGCAACATTTCATGAGGAGCGTTTATTAGGTGGTTTCCAAGCATCCTCCACAATCTCACACAATTGGGGAGAAGAAGGAAAAGTAACAGCACTCCTTTTCATTCTCTTAAAGAAAAGAGTAGCTACTGTGGATCCTGGTCGTATATATATTAAGGACCTTGCGGACAGCCTGAACAAGACTAATAATCCCCTGTGAAAGAATAGCATCCTCCTTGTAGGAAGAATGATCCTCCCAGTCTGAATCTAAAACTAAAAGACCTTCCTCAGTAAAGGAAGCCTTAAATTCAAATCTATCCTGCAATAATGCAGGATGTGTGGACACCCATTTATGGGCTCAACAAATAATATGTAACAGTTTGTTATGTTAGTTAAGATTCAAATGCTCTAAACATTAATAGTCACATTCATATTTCTACATTTGACACTGCATTTCAAAGTGGGCTATTAACGAGAGTGGCATAGTCCACATTACCCCTGCTAAATGAAAGCCGATCACCCAGTGGCGTAACTACAGAGGGTGCAGCCATAGCGACCGCTATGGGGCCCGCCTCCTTAGAGGGCCCGGGAAAAAACAAACCACACTGCTCACTGGCGTAACTATCGCTGGTGCATTTTGCTATGGGGCCCTCAAATTATAGTTACGCCCCTGCGATCACCAACCCATTGCCTACGGTTGGGAACATACTTTTGCAAATGATCAGTTGGGTTTGAAAGATTTCTTCCAATGATCTCCATCTGTACAATGTCCCTGTACGAACAGGTCTTTACTTTCTTATGAATGGTCTACAAGCTACCCCAGAAACCTTATGCAATTACATGTTTGTCCACTAGGTGGCTTTCTACATGGTTATCAATGGGAATCTGTGAAGATGGTGTGTCAGTACACACTGAAGTTTTTCTGCAGACATAAGGATATCATTTATCACCATAAATATTAGGAGCATCCAAAAAGCTAATCAAATGATAATTGCAATTCTGCAACTCATCGCTTAGTGGAAAGTAGAGAGGAGAAAAGGTGAAAAGTAATAATTGTAATAATAAAAGAAAATGTTAGTGATGTTTTTTACCCTCAATAATCCAGGGCCTATACCCATGAATGTATATATGTATGTATATATGTATGTATGTATATAAACTGTTTACAGATATCAAATATGAAAATGAAATCATTTTTGTCAAGTTTTTTGGCCCTTATAATCAGATGTAGATGGCAGTAGTCTGGCTCCTGTTTAGACTGACTTAGATTCCAAACACATTTCTTCCACTACCTACTTTAATACACATAAATAACCACTGCAAATGACATACAGACTTTCATATATATGACATAATACAAAAGGCTGATGAACTAAAGTAGATTAAGTCTATCATTTTAGGGAATCTTTTGTTTTGTTGATAATAAAGATTTCAATCTGTTTATTACTGCTGGGCGATGAAGAATGAATGCAGGTTTATTAAGAAAGCGTGAAGGTGACATACTTAGGTAACAAGAGAAACTGGTTATGCGTATAAGCATGTTACATCTTACCTTGCATCCTCCTGCTGGATTTTAGTCTGTGTATCAAGCCTTAAAGACAGCAATTGCTTCTGATGAACGGTATCATTCAACTTCTCTTCAAGCTCCTCAATCTACAGTAAATGGAGAGAATACTAAACTGAAATAGCTGTGTAGTACCCACCACACTGTTACCAGTATGGAAAATATGGAACATAATTCCTTAATTGATCTCTAGATTAGGCAGCCCCAGGCATATGCCAAGTAGGCAGCCACCTAGGACTCTGTGCTGCCAACTCCACAGGGGACCCCCGTCACCAGTAATCTCCCTGCCCTCAGCACTTCAATCCCTCATTGTTGTGGGCAATCAGGAGCAGAAACCCTAGGCCAATCAGGCCCCCATGATTGGTTGCTGGAATCATGATTGGCTGTGACCCGCAGTGGGGGGGGGTTGGTGGTATGGTGGGCGCCAGGGGCGGGGTGAGGGGCCCCCTTCTATTTTATTTTTATTTTGCCTGGGCCCTGCAAAGCCTAGAGTCACCTCTGATATCTAGCAATAATGGATAAGTGACATTGACATTATTCCATCCTGCATAACTTTTCACACTGACAAATATCATCACATTGTTTGTTGACATTAGTAAGTCCAACATCTTACTCTTCTAAGCATAAACAAAATAAGTACTTAACAATTATACTGTACTGGACATATTAGCAGATACATTACATACACCAGTACACCTATACGAGATCCATGTAAACAGGATGAGACAGTACTCATAACCCACCATTGTAAAGCAGCAGTACAACTATGTTATAGGTACATGGTTGGTAACTATAGAAACGTAATGTATATATCTGCCTGTCCAGCTTCTATCAGAATGGCACTGTGTAAATGTATTTATGACAGCCTCGTTATAACAAATATCACTATTAAACTGTTAATAAATAAATAAGCCGCATACTTTTGTAAGGTATTCTCCTTTCAAGTTGTCAATCATGAGGTTTTTTTGGGACACCTCTATCTTCAAGAGCTGTATGTTGTGAAGGAGTTCCTTTTTCTCTATCAGCTGCCTGGTAATTTTATTGGAACCATTGCGCTCCTCGGATGAAGAGACGTCATCTGTAGGGACCGTAGTCTCTAAGCTGATATCTTCAGACTCTAGGGAGCTGGATATGTTCAGTTTTTTGCCTCTTCTGTGTGCCATATTCAGCCTCTACAATAACCAAGCTGGTAATATATTGCCCTGGAAAGACAAAGAATAAAGGTTAAACCCTAGCCCAATGCTTCCCAGCGGTCTGCCTAGGCGCCCTGGGAGCCACATAAAATTGGGGTGCGGGTAAATATGCACAAAACTTATTTATATTTAAGGGGGGGAAAAAAAGCAATCAACCAGGTCTCTTATTTCCAATGCCATAACAGTCATTTATTGCAACTAAATAATGATGACAACCATGACAATGAGGTAAACCATTCAGAATAGGAAGGAATATGATTTGGGAAGCTTCCAGATGACACCATACCACATGATACAGGACTATAAGATTATACCATGTCAACCTGCAAGCACAATCAAGCACTGACATTGTACTAGGATGGTAAAATAAGATGTTGGTCTACAAAGACCTGTAGTTACACTATAGGTTATTGCAATATATTGGATTTGCACCTGTCTGGGGTTACTCTGGCTTGTACACAGTGTTTAGAGGTTGCTATGGCAGCTGTCACATCCATGACCTAGGAGGACCAAGGGCACAGCAGTCATATAAAGCAATTGTTAGGGCCTAAGGGAAATACTTTAAACCAGTCAAGAAACAGGAATCATATATATTAGGGATACGTGTGCAACAACAATTAAGGGTGTTTGGTTTGTGCATGCGTAAACACAGTGAAGCATGTTTTAGATGTCTGTGTAAAAATAATGTATTTGTGTGTTAAAGAATGTTGTATTTGGGGGTTGTGCAACATCAGGGGACGGGGGGGGCGCGCAACATCAGGGGACGGGGGGGGCGCGCAACATCAGGGGACGGGGGGGGCGCGCAACATCAGGGGACGGGGGGGCGCGCAACATCAGGGGACGGGGGTACAACATCCGGATGGGGCGCAACATTAGGACGGGGGGGTGTACATGGCAGAAATAGGATGACTGGGGTGTACAGAGGAGAAAATAGGAGGACAGGGCATAAATAGACACTAGAGGCATCCAGAAATAGCTCCTATTTCTCATTGTAAGAATGCCCTTCACTATGTATAGGTACACAGGAGCTCCGGGAATACAGGAGATACTACACTTATCCTAAACACAGCAATAAGAGGAAAGAAAGAAATAAAAACCCCGCAGCGTCCGGTAACAGGCGGATACCCTGGAATATGGCATCAGCCAGAGCACTTAGTGAATGTATTATAATGTAATGGAGAGACAGCTACAACACATACCCACCTCTCCCTGTACTATCTGCCGCCGATACAACCGCCTCATCCACAACACAACACAAGCGCACCGGTCTACACTACGCATGCGTCTCATCGCCCCGCCCACCCACAGCACCGCTACACTTTACACTACGGTTATACATTCATTGGCTATGCCCTATAGGCATAGAAACATTGTTCTGTCACTAGGAATAAAGGTTAGGTAGGATAGGTTGTTTTAGTCATGTGACTTAACGATACGCTCCAGACACTTCCGGGTTGGCGGGTCACGTCTCGCTTTGGTCTTCGGCTCTTTGGATTGGTTAGTGTAAGTGAGAGTTCTTCCTGTTGCTGCACGTGGGTGAAGGTGAGCATGCGCGGTGCAGAAGGTGTAGAGGAAACGTGTAAGGTGAGAGTAGATCAGTATAAGCTGGGAATACTGTATAGAATCATGTTATGTATGTGATCAGTGCATGTCACCTGCCATGTCTTATGACACATGTCCTTATAGGAGCACATTGCTTTGTGCTTGTTGGTCTGTGTGTTTTCTTGTCATATAATAATCCATATGTATCATATTCCCCAGGATTACTGAGAAGATGTTAAAGTCAAAGACATTTATGAAGAAGACTCGCTCAGGCGGGATTTTAAAGATCGTCCGAGAGCATTATCTGAGGGATGATATCACATGTGGATGCCATGGATGTGATGAGTGCCAGCAAGAGAATCCCATCCTTCAGCTGGAGCCCATCCTGCAGAGTTCACTGTGCAACTCCCCGCATTACATACTGCCTGACACCAACGTGTTATTACACCAGGTACGAGCGATAGCCTCCTCTGAACTAACATTGCACCACACCGGCACTGTGCTTGACACGTCTGTCAATGTTCATTATATGTGTGTGTGTGTATATATATATACACACACACACACCTTTCCTCTTGTACTTGTGACTATTTTTAGGCATAATATATAACCATTTGTGTTAAATATACATTAACCTGCCATTCATTGACGGCTTTCCATGTTCATGTGGTAAAGGATACCGATATTAGTTTACATATAACATTGATATTTTAGTGATATTTTTTCTTGGGAGGTATGCTATTTATATGCAGAACCTGTGCTGCCGCATAAATGAATGACATATCCGTGATGAACTACATAACTTGGAGAGCACGGAAGGATGTGTAATGATTAGGAAGCACGAATTGGCTTATTTTCTGCAGAGTTAGTAGGGAGGCATTAATGCTGCGGAAACAATGTTCGCCCTGGGATCAAATGACACAAATATGTTAAATGGACTTGATTCAAGCTCTTAATTTCATTTTAAATATTGGAGAATGTGAGCTTAAATCTGATTGGTTGCTATCGGAAACATCCTCACTTTACCAATCTAGCAGTGTGGTAAATTTAGTCCTTGGTGGCAATGATCATTAAGTGTTTGCAGAATTGTTGGCCATTAAAGAAATGTACTTGTGAGATGACATGAATTTCTTTTGTATTATCATAGCTTTGAACTGATAGTGACAACAGATTCAGATTGGCCCTTGATAGTAACCCATTTAGTCTAGGAGCACAATACACATCCGGGGCCAGATTTATAAACTGCCGGAAAGTAAAGGTGGTGATGTTGCCCATAGCAGCCAATCAGATTCTATCTGACATTTTCTAGTATGTGACAGGAAAGTGACAGGTAGAATCTGATTGGTTGTTGTGGACAACACCTCCACTTTTTTTTTTTCCTTATCGTTTAGTAAATTTGGGCTCAGAAGTTTTATGCTTTACTACTCTTCATTAGAGGAAGTATCAGCCCTACTTGTCACTAAAAATGATTTCTAATGAACTTTTCTATACAACCAACTCCATGCCTGTAAATGTAACAGAGCAATGCTTAGTCCAAAGAACATCTTTCCACAGATCATTGTGTAAATGGCGGCCTTCCATTCGCCTAGTTTTGTATGATTGAATTACTAGTGTATGTGCATCAGTTTAGATATCTAACACGTTCTGAGTATCCTCTGCTTCGTTTCAGATTGATATCCTTGAGGACCCTGTTATCCAGAATGTTATTCTGTTGCAAACTGTTCTCCAGGAAGTAAGGAGTCGTAGTGCACCTGTGTACAAGCGAGCCAGAGACCTCACAAATAGCTCTGAAAAATACTTCTACACATTCACCAATGAGCATCATCGGTAACCTTAACTAGAGCATTTTATAGCGAATAATGTTTATGTCCTTAATGTAATAGTATGATAGTGGCAGATAAGAGGGATTTTGTATTGTTATATCGGGTGTTGTGAGCAAAATGAAGGCTACGTTTCCCCACTGATTAGAGCATAAGAGAAAAGAAACCGGAGACTAGATGGTTTCTTGCCAAAGGCTTTTCCAGTAAGCAACTGTTGGCATAGTTCTGTTCCTTTTCCCTATTTATACTGCTTCCCTCTGACAGCTAATAACCATTTTAATTTCCGCATTATCTCCATGCAGATGATACAGAATTAACAAATCACTTCCTGATTTCAACAATTGTCTTGGCACAAGTGACTAAATGTCTTTCTGCCATTTCATCTCTGATGCCTCCAGCTATTACAAACATGTTTGGAAGAAAAAAAGCTCATAATATTTCCACCTGTCAACAGAATGTAACCACATCATTTCTGTTTCCTATACTGTAACTGGCTGCTACTTCTAATAACACTCCTGTGTTATGTATTAAACCCAAATGCAATATAGATTGTAATCTTATGAGCACACTCCCTTACTTACCCAGCCTGTTTATTATTAACCATCCGTGTCTTATTCAAAAGTTTGTTTAATATGGTAAAGCTCTACATACTACTAGTAATAATAGTGACCTTACATAGAGGTAGACCACACTAGTACACTACTGTGGTACTTAATCACTTTTGCCAGCAGAAAGAGGTTCAGTGATTTTCTAATAAGTTAGTGCTTGAATATGTGTGTTCTTAACAGAGAAACGTATGTAGAGCAAGAACAAGGTGAAAGTGCCAACGATCGAAATGACAGAGCAATCCGAATAGCAACAAAGTGGTACACTAAGCATTTAAAAAAATCTGCGGGCCTCAAAAACCTTCAAGTGCTTTTAATAACAAATGATCAGAAAAATAAAGAGAAGGCATTGGAGGAAGGAATCGTGGCATTCACCTGTAAGTTCTTGTTTTATTTCTTTCTTATTTTTCTTAGGTATTTTTAGGTGCTGTGGAATATTTTGAAATATTTTAGTATATTGTAGATGTGTAGGTATTCTTTTTTCTGTAGACTTGGAGATGAGTTTTATCTTCTACAGAATAACTACTACAATACCCAGTCCTTAATCAGAATAATTATCCATCATCCTAATTTATATCCCTGGTTGACAAATCTAAGAATGTCTGCTGCATACATCTGTTTCATGTCACTGGGGTCCTAGATTTGACTGATTTGTACATATTCTTTTCATATAATTGCATAATAATAACACAATTCTATGGAATTCTGAATCAGTCTTTGCTCGGTTGATGAATTAGTATGCTGGTTTGTTAGTCTAAAATCTTTCATGTTTTATATGTTTGTGTTTGTTGTTTCTTAGGTGAAGAATACATAAAAAGTTTATTCGCTAATCCTGAGCTTGTTGATCGACTTGCTTTTGTGTCTGATGAGAAGGTACATACAATTAGTATCTGGTTGTTAGGTATTTAATATTAAATGATTCCTTTAGTACTGGTTGCAGATATTTATATAATAATGAGTTTTTTTTTCTTACTTACTGTTAACCTTTCTTTTTTTCTTCTGCAGAATGAGGTTGAGAATGGAAGAATAATTTTTTCAGAGCACATTCCTCTGTCTAAGTTACAGCAGGGTATAAAATCAGGAATTTACCTACAAGGAACTTTTAGAGCAAGTCGGGACAACTTTCTAGAGGCTACAGTATGGGTCCATGGAGATTCTACAGAGAACAAAGAGGTATGTGTTTATATAGAGATAAATTATATATATATATATATATATATATATATATATATATACAGTATATGTATATATATATGTATTATATGTAGCCATACATATGAAGGTGTAGTCAGCATATAAGTCCCTTGGATCCTATTTACTTAGCAAATTGTATACAAGTTGTATCATTACTATTAAATTATCTAACTTAGCCTTCTCTACTTGCTGAATAAAGCCGTATAATTACCATTTATATATAATGTATATCCGGACTCGTAATGGGAATTTTTAATGGGGATATGGTGTTAAGCCCCGCTATTTTGTGCTAAAAGTTCCCCCTCTGTTATGAAGGGGTGTGTTACCTATACAAGGAGGCGGGGCTTAGCGGGAGAAATGGTGCCAGTATGCCATATGATGTATATGTTTTTGCAGGAGGTAAAGGATCTAAACTTCCCACTTGTTGGCCTTGAAACTATTTTTTATGATCTTAAAATATTTTATAAAATAAACATTCTATGTTAAAGATAACTTGTTACACATTGCCTACTATATTCATGTATTGTACTTATTGTTGTAATATTAATGACTGCAGTCTGTTTCAGGTTCCATAACTAATATCTTGCCAATGTAATTGCCCCATCTATAAGCAGAACTATTTCCATTATGTCTCCAAATGTTCCTAGATAATATTGCAAGGACTGCGAAACATAAATAGAGCTATGCATGAAGATATTGTTGCTGTACAGTTATTGGAAAAAGAGAACTGGGTGGCACCATCATCTGTAGTCCTTCAAGATGAAGGGGAAAGTGATGATATTGAGTCTGTAGAGGAAAAAGAAAAAATGGTATTGCACATATTTTTCTTTATCTGGTCTCTCATTAATTTGTGTATTTACTTTTATAAAGATGTAGGCCTGAATTTACTGAACTGTGGGATTGGAAAAGCGGGAGTGTTGCCCTTAGCAACCAATCAGATTCATGCGTCATTTTACTTAATGGAGATTGTAAGCTTGCTATGGGCAACATCCCCACTTTTTCAGTCCCGCAGTTTAGTAAATTTAGGCCATAGTCATTACAATATGTACTTTATTAAGACTCCTTTATTAAGATTCCAATTTGTGTCTGTTATTGGGCTTTTCACTAGCAGTAATATATCGCCAATACTATTGCTGTTTCCACTGGTTAAACACAAGCCTCTCCGTTGTATACATACATATAAACAATGCTGCTGGATCAGTCA
Organism: Platyplectrum ornatum; assembly: GCA_016617825.1. NCBI lineage: Eukaryota > Metazoa > Chordata > Amphibia > Anura > Limnodynastidae > Platyplectrum > Platyplectrum ornatum. The sequence goes on from JABWIB010000425.1 coordinate 79,945, forward strand.
GTGTATATATACCATAATCCCAGGATAACATTTAGTTTTTAATATTTACATATCTAATTTACAATCTGGTTGTCTATCTATTTGTTTTACTGTGAACAAAGCACTTATCCACAGCCTGTGGCTAAAGACAAGCTTGTTCTTTACTTGCAGTTAAAAACTGGTGAAAAAATAGGTTCAAAACCTTCGGGAAAAGTTGTGGGCATCATAAAGAGAAACTGGAGACCATACTGCGGCATGTTGTCCAAGTCACAGATCAAAGAGGTTAATATTCTGATATTCATATACATATAATGCTTCAGCTTCTGTATGTTTCAAACATTTTTATTTTCTTTAATTAGTCAACCCGACATTTGTTCACTCCAGCTGACCGGAAAATACCTCGTATTCGCATAGAGACCAGACAGGCAACCACCCTGGAGGGACAGAGAATTATAGTTGCTGTAGATGGTTGGCCAAGAAACTCCCGATATCCTAATGTAAGTTCAGCTGCTGCTTCAGTATAGTCCTTTGTTATATGTTATACAAACATGAAGATGCAATTTCTGCATAGTCCCTCAATAAATAAAGAACATTACTTAAGAAACTGATTGACAATCTGGGAACCTTTTATCTTTATACAACATCTAACATTTTATAAATCTTCACATTAGGGTCACTTTGTAAAGAGTCTAGGTACAGCTGGTGACAAGGAGACAGAGACAGAGGTCTTGCTTCTTGAACATGATGTTCCTCATCAACCATTCTCGCAGGCTGTTCTCAGCTTTCTTCCGAAGATGCCCTGGTCAATCACACCGGAGGTGAGGTTTCATAAGAAATTACAATGTTACCTCAATCACTTTAAGGACGTCTCGACTGATTTATATTGCATATATTTGTTTGTTATGTGAATATTGAGTGGATTATGATCATTCTTGTAGGATATGAAGAATAGGATTGATCTGAGACATCTGTATGTGTGCAGTGTGGATCCTCCAGGTTGTACAGACATTGATGATGCACTGCATTGCAGAGAACTAGAAAATGGAAACCTGGAGGTGGGTTGACATCTGCTATGTAAAATGACTGCTATGTACTTTTCAGATGTTATTTTAATGGTCAAAATTTTTAATTGGAACCACATAGATTTATTTTATGGTTAAAAAAAAAAAAAAGTAATTAACTGCTGGAGGGTGTATGCTGTAGTCGGCATTGACTCAATACTCTGATGAGGAGAATAACACATTGGGTTTTTAGTAGAGCCTCCTCCCATTGTGTCCATGAACCTTCCAGGGCTACCTACTTTTAGGAGTAGACAGAGAGCCCCACATGCTTTAAAGCTGGTAACTGCTGTATTTTTGGGTGCAGTTCCCCGGCCATAAGAAGGTTATCTGCTCAGATTGAAATCACTAGCTGAACCCTTGTAATTGATCAGATTTTCTCTTCACAACTTCTGCTACTCCTGGAAGACTTAGTACCTTATAAAATGCCTTTATGTTTGTATTGTTGTGGGGATTTTATTTACTGTTGTATGATTTCTAGCGGCCTTTAATTTGACATGTTAGATGCTACACTTAGTAAATCTATTGCAGCTTATTTGTGTTGCTGAATTATCACACAGGCTTTTGTGAGTTAAATGTATGAGAGCATTGGGTGTTATTGGTTGAATACTGTGCTTTTCTGTTATAGGTTGGTGTGCACATTGCAGATGTAAGCCACTTCATTAGGCCTGGAACTGCTCTTGACCAGGAATCTGCAAATCGCGGAACCACTGTCTACCTGTGTGAGAAGGTAATGATTTCAGAGAAATGCAATGGACATATGCTCCGTAGCACCTCACACTGACTAATTCATCTAATCATTCATTTATTTTCAGAGAATTGACATGGTACCTGAGCTCCTGAGTTCAAATTTATGTTCCTTGAGATCACAGGTTGAGAGGTATGATTTTTATTGTGTTCTTCTAATTCTTCTAGTGACTAGTCTATTGCTATTGGTATGGAATGTATTATTCTTGTATTGCCATCTGACATACATTTTCAAATATTCCAGGTTAGCATTTTCCTGCATATGGGAGCTAAGTCAAGATGCTAAGATTATAAACACCAAGTTTACAAAAAGTGTTATCAACTCAAAAGTAAGTGAATCATGTCTTAGGTCCTTTGTAAGTTACCATGTACAAATAAAGCTGTCTGGTGTAATACCAATATTTGTCCACACAGTACTATAAATTGGCCATTTTATAATGGTGACAAGATGAATATATTTTTATAACCACCATTTTCTCCTATCATCCATCTGGGGGACACTGTACCTTTGGGGATTGTAGGGCCAGCTAGGAGTATGGGCACTTAAGAGTTAAC
>JABWIB010000425.1:98927-112855 GCA_016617825.1 Platyplectrum ornatum
AAAAAAAAAAAAAAAGAAATAAAACATACTTACATTCTTGGGGTCTTCGCTGGGCACCGGAGCTATGCCTGGCACCTTTTGCGATGGTCCGGCGTCTCCATCTTGTACGGAGAGAGACGCTGTGTATGCAAAGCGCTGTCATGCATATACAGTGTCGCTCCTATAAGACGGAGATGGCGGACCATCNCAAATTGTGCCGGGCACAGCTCTGGCCGGCGAAGACCCCAGGAATGTAAGTATGTTTTATTTCTTTTTTTACAGGTATTTGTTTTTGTTTTTTTTAAACAAACGATCATCGCTGATCAATCAGAAAATCGGAAATAACAATTTCGCTTGTTTAGGTTTTGCTGCGTATTATCGCTGTTTCTTTTTGTTACCCTCTGTTACCCTAAACAATCGTGGTTTTAGGGTAAAAATCAGCCCGTGGATGGCCACCTTAAGTGTTGTGTGTTATCTGTTCACTTCCCTGTAGTCTAAAAGTTATCTGTAAGTCATTCATTATTGCTGTGGCAAGCTTCTGATTCTTCCATACTATTAGAAATATATAATTCTGATTGTTAACTTCATCTTTTCTTTAATCATCCCAATTTTTCAGTCCCTAACATTCCATAGTTACACTAAAATGCTAATCTCCTCTTCATGCATATGTTTAGGATCCATATCAAGGAACCATTGTACTGGCAACCGTTAAAGGTGATGTTCATGACATTGGCAAGAATATTGTTGGTGTGGTATTAGGCTGCAATAATTTCAGGTATGTGTATTTTTTACTCTAATGGGGTTGTTCAATTTGTCCTGTCTGGCGAGGACATGGGGGAGAGGCAGATGCTCCCCTGCCCTGTAAGCTGTCAGGGATGTACCACTGCTCAGAGTATATTTATAAACAATGCTCAGCGCTCCTACATGGGGGACCCTTGTGATGTTAAAGCTGACATTTCGACTATTTTAAGTTTGTCATGTCAGCCCAATGCACCGCCCATTGAGACTCTGGCCCAGTCTCCTTGCTATGTAACCTGAGCCTGCCATGTTACTCTACTGTTTCTATTGCCTATGCTTGACCTACGATTGGTTTGTTATAGAATTTGAGCCCTCCTGCCAACTCTAAGTTTATACAAATCCTATTATGCTTTGAAGTGTGTTTATTAAAAAGATACTTTTTTTTTGTATTTTTTTGTATTTGCTTTGCAGGGTGATTGATCTGGGTGTTATGACTCCATGTGATAAGATCCTCCGAGCTGCAATTGAAAATAAAGCTGGTGAGCATACATCCCCTATGAAATGATTATTAGGCCAGACTCAGTATACTAGTAATATATGTTGTATGTGACAAATATTAGGGTTATTGNGGATAGACAACCTGCTGACTTAATATGTTGTATCTATGAGAAAGAAAGGTGGTAAGGGGGAGGGAAGTCCTTATCACAGTATTTGGGTCTTTTAATAAGAAAAGAAAAGATATCTGGGGAATCCAATGTGTTTCCCTAATTCAGATAACCATTTCTAATCTCAAATATGCCAAATAGTTCTATGCAAGTCAGCATACCCATAAGTCACATTATGGATTAATATAGATAGATCACTATAAGTACATTTTTAATCCATGTTTTCAGATAAACTCACAAAAAACTAACAAGATGAAAAGCAATGATCAATAATGCAGACATGTCAAGAAAGAAAAATACACTTTTATTTGACTTTTAAAATTTTGAACGGATGTAAATGTGAGGGGAACATGAAAAAAAACCAGCCACATATTGGGAATGTAATTACCACAAATTAGCTAAAAAAATGAATAGCCCACACAAAGCTCTAGTGAAAGTGTAATGAGAAGCTGTAATCAATCTTGATGTTCTACAGAGATGTATAAATATCATAGCGATCATATAAATCAGCATATGTTGTGGCCAAGACCATTGGTCTATATACATGAAATGTGTAAATGTAAGCAAGGTTACTTAATAGACATTTATGTGCAGATCAGATGGGTGTATGCAGAAAGTGCACACATTCCCATATATAAAGATAGCTGTGCATGGCGGATTCTATTTCTCACCCCATAGATATAAATTTGCTCAATGTTTTTTCCCAGAACACACATCACACTAAATTGTCAGCCCCTTTGTGTGATAATTGATTTCTATTGAGCTATTAGGTGCAGTTATCAAGAGCTAGAAGAGTTAGAAGATGAAGTACAGCAATAACCTTTTCTTATATATACACTTTAGATATAATTGGTCTGTCTGGTCTGATTACCCCCTCCTTGGATGAAATGATCTTTGTTGCCAAGGAAATGGAAAGACTGTCAATAAAGTTGCCTTTACTGATTGGTGGAGCCACTACATCTCGGTATGTGATTTACTTCATGAAGTTGATGGGGATAGTTGTACAATGCTTATTATTGAATGCTNATTAACCGTTTAAGTGCCCACTCCTACCTGGCCCTATACAACCCCATTGTACCAGTGTCCCCCAGATGATCTTCAGAGAAAAAGAGTTATCGGTAAGTACCAAACTCCTGTTTTTCCAAATCTGACATGTGTTACTTTATGTGGTAATAGCTTTTTAATGCTTTTACTTGTCCAACTGATTCTTAGATTATTTTTTTTTGTGACACATTTTGGTTGCTACAGTCTGTATTTTTTTCGTGAAAATGCGCAAATTTTTCCATTTCCATTTTTTTTTAAAAACTCCTTTTACTTTTTAGGGTGGTAGGGGGCTCATAAACTTAGTTCTAAACTTAAACTTAGTTCAATTTCTCCCAATTTTAAGAAAATTTTTACATTTAAAAAATGTAGGGGCCAGTTCACGTGGATGGCACTTTGAGGGGCCTGCATGATAGACAACCCCATAAATGACCCCATTTAAAAAACAGCACTCGAAGTTTGTTAACCCTTTAGGTATTTAACAAGAATTAGCAAAATTTTCCATGTTAATCTATTTTATTCAGGACCAATGTTACCCATAAGACAAAATGTAAAATGTAATTCCCTAATTCTGCAGATTTTAGAAATATCTAGCTATTTGGGTACACCGTAGGGGTCAGAATTGAACGAGCGGCATTTGGCTTTAGTTTAGATTCAGCTGGAATGGTTTTAGTGCAGCATGTTGCATTTGCAGAGCCCCCGGATGTATCAGTAGAGTAAAACCGCCCAACAAGTAATACAATATTATAAATTACACCCCGCTAAGAAATAATATACAGGTATAGTGAGCAGTTTGACCGCGATGATGTTTTGTAGCGTGAACATTTTTCCTGTTAGGGCGGGAAGGGATTAACCTTTAATTTTTTAACATTAACATTTTTTTTACATTTTTTCATTCATCAAAAGTTGGCATAGTACTCACACCAGTTACTATGCCGGCTATCATGAATGCAACTAATGTGAAAATCAATTTTTAATGCTGGAAATATATATATCACCCTCTACAATACCCCCACTCAGAATTTAGTCTCACAATCTTTAGTTTTTCAGGAACACCAACAGGTCATTCACATATAGAACCACGTAGGTCTCTATTGTATTGGGAGGAGGGAAACAAGTATACCAGGGGTAAAGGGAGCTGGGGAGTAAGTCTTTTGCAGAATTCATAAGCCATCATCCACTCCCAGATGCTGCAAGTGGAAATGGCCAAAAAGCTGCTGTAAATTAAAAGCAGTGGATTGTTTTTGGATCTGGATGGACCAGCTTTTCAATAACCTAAATCAGAATTCATGAGAGGTGGGGTATTTCCCTAGTAGTCAGGATAATAGGGAAGTCCAGATGAGACACTGTCACTTGCAAGTCTGGGGAGGCAAACCCTAAAGCCCCCTGGGAAATATATAACTCCTGAAGGGGACAGTTGGAAAACACATGTCACGGATTCAGGGATAGTACAGGTAGTCACACCGCCAGAGCAATATGAGCAATGTAACTTCCACACCTGTCAGAAAGGCCATACCAGGAATAAGAAGAACATAAGCGAACACTTGGATTTGGCCATAAACAACTGGTGTACTCAATATGAGCCATAAGCCATACAACACGATTACCCTGAAGACAGCTATCCAAATACGTAGTCTATAGAGACTGACAATTAGCTAGCAAATTACGCTGCTAGGAAGCACGCTTAAACTTGACAATATGGGCAATAAACGGACAAAGGTTTTAAAGGCAACCCAAGCTGCCGAAGGGCAAGCGCTCCCAACATTCACAGCAAAGTATGCTGTCCAATAGTTTGGTACAAAACATATACTTGGAGCTGTTTAAAATGATGATCTGATCAAATTTTTTTTTAAAGTGTGTGATTTCTAAATACATAAGGGCATTGTTCGGCAGTAACTTGCAGGGGCTTGTGTAAAATTTTTTTTTGTCGTATGGGGTCCCAGAGCAAAATAGTTTGAGAACCCCTGCGCTAGAGATTAACATGTCAGCCCACCCAAACAGGCCAGATGTGCTGCACTTTGCATAAACTTGTGCTCCCTGCAACTTGTTTTCAGTTCTTAAACTTTCCTCAGGAAATCCAAAGAATGCTCAGTGAGAACAGAAATGCATTTGTGGTAGCATTAAGGAAAGGACAAGTTTACAGTATAAGACAGGCTTGTCCAACCTGCGGCCCTCCAGGTGTTGCAAAACTACAATTCCCATCATGCTTTAACTGCTTAGACAGTTTATTCCGGACAAAGCATGCTGGGACTTGTAGTTTTGCAACACCTGGAGGGCCGCAGGTTGGACAAGCCTGGTATAAGACATCAACCTAGGAAAAGCCATACCATGGGAGCGATTATGGGTACCCAGTTGGCAGACTGGGTAAGGATGGCTGATGGAGAACATATAGATGGATAAAGATGGGAGGCTGGACAAAATAAAACAAAAACCACAGGACTCAATTAAAATAACATTTATTATAAAGGATACCATGACATGGTTTCTGCATTAATGCTTAAAAAGTTTTAACATTACCTCCAATCCATTTGTCATTTATTTACATAAAAAACATAAGGCCCCTCAATATGAAATAAGCAGCATAACTTTCAAACACATTACAAACTGTACAACATATTAAGTCTCACCTTCTCCATCCACAAATGTTAATGAATATATCAACACAGAAGGTGGTTCAAGTTTTGTATTATACAGCAGCAAATACTTTTCATTATAACCCTCATCACTGGTAGCTGAACATAATCGTATTATTAATATAGTCTGAATTAGGCCAAAAGGTCTTTTAAACAAAGACCATAATATATACCACATTAAATAAATTAAATCCTCATCAATAACATCAAATTCATGTCATCAGTATATGTGTATGGAAGTGATCCATTTATGTCATATTGAATCTCAGAGTTCTCCTAACCTCATAATCTATTTGCAAATCTACATGCTAAGGTTCCAGGCATGCATTGAGGCCGTTTTCTTTTCGTATTATTTTTTTTGTCAAAAACCGCTAAAAGGTATAAACATTACAACCATTAAATGAATTAAAGTAAATTACATTCACAGGCTTACACTGTAGTTATGCGACTAATTGGCAGGTTAAATGTACAAATTAATTTCAGAGGAAGGAAACTATTAAATACCTAGATATGAAATGTAACTTGATTACTGAACACTATATAAATACTGAATGCAATAAAATGGTTGTCAGTGATATAAACTGAGTTAGCCAACTAGGCCACGTGTTGGACCCATAATTGTATATACAAAAAAAGCTGAAAATAGATAAAATTTAGATCGGGCCAGTCAAGCCCGCTTGATTTACCCAATTATTGTACCGGTTATTGGATTGTCCAGTCAACTGACAATGTATGGCCAGCTTTAGGATGCTTTATAGTTGCAACATTCAAGTCAAATGTCTTGTTGGTTTTAGTTTCACATAACTGAAAAGAAATCAGAATCAAGCAACTCCGTTCTCAAGTCCGTATGCTTTCCAGAAAAATGATGTCCTTCTAAATTTATAATTTTATTGTATACGTTTGGCCAGTAGTCAATCCCAGTGGTGGGGATGTATAGGGTTATGCTCACAGATTCTTCAAGATAAAAGCTATAAATAATAAATATGCTGTTGGCTTAGTGGTTACAAACCAACTTTTCACATTCACAGGTTCAATGCACATAAGGGTTAGCTGTATTCATAGATGTGTGGATGACCAGCGTTTTCGGAACGTCACTTATTGCACATAGTGCAAAGGTTTCCCATCCATGGTCTGTTGTGGGCTTGGCAGCCTCCCTAAATTGGATGAAATAATTTATATTAGTGAGATGTTTAATCCTGCATCTAGAAACACTTTCCCTAGATTTTCAATAACTCTAGATACATGCCATTCTTATTGAGCCTGTTAAACAGGGGGTCGCTGCTCAGTTTCCATGTCCCAGAGTGTAGCGCAGGGTGATGCGATTTATGACTTGTTTTCCGAGGTGGCTTTTCAGAATCTGGGGACTCTGCTTCCCGCAGCCTATATCCTTTAACATCTAATGTAGAAATATCCTTTAATGGAAAAAGGAGGAGTAACACTTATGAAACAACCAAATGAAGAACATCTCAAAAACTTTGGCTAATGCAACATTTCTAATCCCCAAATCCATTTAATTATAGTTTACAGTTGGTGGCTGTACAAAAATTATCCACAAGACATTGACTGACTCATTGACTGTCCATTTTTATCATTCTCAGCAAATTCAATAAGAAGCTCCAGTAAACACATTCAAGAAAATAAGCCAAAGCAGATCAAAAGGATACATTTGTGTACAGAACAATGGTAAAAGTACTATGCAAGAGGACATTTCTATCTGACTGCTACATACATTTGAAAGCACATTTTTAGAAATATTCAAGACACACAAGTGTATGTTTGCAACAGTCTACATTTAAAGAAGGCATCTTAAGGAGGCTGTATGGTAGTAGGTTTAAACCAGTACTGGTAAAACAAGAAAGACAGTATAAACTACATACATACCTTTGTTTTGAAATGCTGGGAACCATTCTGCACTTCACAAATGTGAGTATCATTTTCTTTGTAAACCCCCTCGGTTCCAATTCCTTCCATTATACTGGATCCACATGTTTGTGTGGTATAACCACTATCCACCTTTATGTGGAAAACAAAGAAAGCCATTTATAACAGCTGTGATATATCAAGTTATTTATCTATACTTTTAACAAAAACTGAGGATAGGCCCATTATGGAAATAAAAAACAAAAAATAAATTGGTCAAGTGGCTCATCTGCTGTGAAGATGCAGGTGTTAATTATAAGATACATGAGATAGCTGTACTCCTATGTATAACAAGTCTAAAGTCACCACATTGAATTAATACAGGGGTCGACTTATGTAGATACATTAAATGTATACAAATATTACCTGAATGCTGCTATTGTCATAAGGAATGACACTGCTCTCAGCCAAAGGTGACATACACATGTGAGAAGTCTCAACGCTAAATGTATTGCACGTCATGAAACTAGTCATTGGAGTGTTATCAGACACCACTGCATCTTTAACCCAAATCGGATCATCTTCAATTTCCCCAGGATCCACCATTTCCACAGTGTCATTGTCATTTAGTCTATCACCAGCTTCGGTTGACCCTTGTTGTGTGCATACTTTTGAAGATGCAGTACCAACTGTGTCCATAGTGTGAGTGTCCGTGTCCATGCTATGGAGCTGTAAAACTATGCTGCCTTCAGAAGCCAATAGAGGCGCAGGTGGTGAGTTTTCTTTCTCCTCTTCCTCCTCTATGTGATCAATGGAGAAAGGGATCTGAAAGAGTGAAGTCCGATACTGTGCATTTTCTCTGCAAGATTTAACTTTAAATTCAAAAACACTTCTGATTGGAGAACACCCTTCAATTAAAGGGCTTTCAGCACCGGAGTTAACCATTGACTTTGACGCAGAAAGAGTCTCTGGTGAAGGGAATGACAACTTCTTCTGTTCTGTAAATCAAATAAGACAGGGAAGTTTAAGAAACTTCTGGTACTAAATAATAACACATCTGATCTTTAAAGTTAGGAACTCTACAAACTTCTCACACATTTCTTTGGTTTGTGTCATTTTATAGACAACCCAGTTATGGCCCATTTACGTCTTTATAGCATAAGAATTTGTACAACTCCCTAGTGCATTATAAAACATTGAGATAAAAAAAATAAAAGGATTAATGATATCAAAGTTACCTCAGGCATGACAAACATAACCAAGCATTGTCAGAAAGACATAATAAAATACAGACACTATTGAAGAACCACATTGCCTTATTTATATATGCGATATTTCTCTGCATCACTGTTTACCTGCTATTGGTGTTTTTCCCAATTGAGTAGATATTGGGGAAAATGAAGGAGATGTGGCTCTGAGGGGTGATTTTTCAAAAAATGTTGGACTGGCTATACTCCCGAGGCTGTAAGCTCTTCTTCCACCTTGGATGGGGCTTGAAGAAAATTGACCCTTTTAAAGGCAAACACAAAAAAGGATAAATATAGTTAATACGTAGATTCTCAAGAACTAGCCAGCAGTGCGCTTTCTCGCATCTATTACGGTAGCAAAATCTCGCAGATTTTTATACGCGGCTCAATTAGCCACGAATGAAAAATTGCGAGTTTTCCTACATTACGCAAACAGCGTAAAGGGAGACAAAATTAATGCGAAGAAGATAAAATCGGCCCCACTGAGCCACGAGCTAAAAAGAGCAAGTATTTCTCCCTTATGCTATTTGCGTAAGGGAGAAGTGGGCCCCTCCAATGTTGCGACACATTTAAGTGCCGACTCATACCTGACCCATATAGATGGAGAAATAGAGGCTGACAGAACTAGTTTAATTTAAAATAAATTAGTATGTGTAAAGAATTACCGAACTGGGAGTCTGCATAGGACTTCTGCAACGAACAGGAGAAAGATCTAGCGAGCAGAGAACACCAAGAGAAGCTGGAGGTGCTTCATATGGTCCTGGTGGGGGAGAGCTTGGCGATGAACACTCTGACCCGCTAGCCTGTCCATCCAGAAATAGTTTCCGTCGTAGTGAGAAGGAGCTCAGGTTTTCCTGTGACTGGTCAGCATTCTCTTCTGCCCTAAAATACTCGCCTTTGACAAAAACAAGAAAACATTAGTTATGTGCAATTATTGCTGGTATAAAATATAGTAGAAAACAGTGCATGACTACAACTAATAATGAGCAGATAATGTACCAGGAAATAAGTTTGAGCTCATAAAGAAATGGACATTTAAAACACTAGTGAAATGTAACCTAGATTTTTATCAGCAGGTGTACAATAATGTCCCCTTGTCATGTTACTTTAGAGGATTTATCAGTAGTGAACCCCTCTGGAGACACCAATCATATTCTTAATTATTTTTATTTATTTATCTCTCTTTACTCACCTAGCACTTTCTCTAAATTGAAATCAACTGGTAAGGAGAGCTGGGTTTGACACGCAACTAGAGAAATAAAAACAAAGCAAATAACATATATTGAAAGATTTAACAGACAATCATTACATACAAGGGAAGAATGAACCAGTAGTGAAATGCACAAGACATGAACATTAACTGTCACCCATTTCTATAGATTTGCCTAAGCTGTATGAGGTACTTCACTTCTTTTAGACTGTTTGCTTAAGACTGCATTACTACTGTCATATTAATCAGAAGAGACTAAAGATGATCTAGCAGCAGGCACGAAGTAGCTGTTCATTAATAAAAATGAAGTCTAACTTTACACACTATTTTCACTGGCTCACAGATACAAGTTTATAGATAAAACACAAAAACAAAGACGCATAACATTGTCCTATATTGAGAAGCATCTACCTGTACTCTTTCCTAATGTTACTGCTTGTTCTCTTCCAAGTGGTGATTCACCAATAAGAACACCTGAAAGAGGGGAAAATTTTGATTGGCCTCTATATTACCTTTAGTATTTTAGCACTGTACATGCAAGCTAAAAATTGCACATAGCATCAAAACATTTTTAATACATAAACCCATTAAAATGGTTATATAAACTAGAAATAATTTACCAAAAAAAAATAAAGCAGACATTTATATCGCCCCTGCCACAAAAGCAGCATCTTACAAGACATCCAGGCAGATACTGCAAGACAGACAACTTGACTCAGGAATATTTATGTAAATACTTACTTTTTGTTGCCTGAAACTGAGCGGTTTGCTTTCCTTCATGTTGGGTCCAAGGGGATGGTACAATTGTCCTCTTAGTAAAAAACTAAAAGAAATAAAGTGACATAAGTATTCCAGCATTTTACACAATAGTAGGACTTTACGTAGAGCCAGAAATTCTATTTGGAAAGATATTTGTTCTTAATGTATTGGAGATCTATCACAATGTAGTATTTTACTTTGCAAGTAATTTATATAGTTGGAACAGCACTGGACAGATAACAGATAAACCATGTCCCAGTTCACGTTACAATGTGAGGGGGACAAATGCACATTTAAATTATACATCAAGTAGCTTATGTTTAATCTATACATTTTAGTAAAGCCGAAATATTTTAGATGGTAAATAATTACAATAACTACCACTTCTAAAACTGATATATATATATATATTTAGACCAATGAAATGTGGGAATTGCAATTTATACATTAAAATGGAATTTTGTGAAAACAGTAGCCCCTTTGGCTTATAAATAGCAGTGCCAAACATCAACAATGAACTCTCTCAATTCATATCACAACCATACCTCTTCTATAGCCTTTTGTCTTCTTTCTTCTACTTCTTTATCTAGTCTGAACAACATGATTTTAAATAGTTAAACAGGTTATTATGTGTGCAGATTATTACACAAGAAAGGTTCCCATGTAACATTTTAGAACAACTTACTTTGCATGGCTTAAGTATAAAGCTTGACGATGAATATCCTCAGGGTCAATGTCAACAGGATTTATAGCAGCAAGCTGATCAATTGACCATCTGAATTGCAACGGAGTCTGCAAGATAAAATATATTTTTGTTTACTATTGTAACTGTAGCAAAGATTTCTCGTTAGGAGACACAAGTCATTAATTTGTTTTATGAATAGTAGGCAAAATTCAGAGGTCTAAATGGTGACTAAAACAAGTGAAGGTTGCTTATTGAGTATGTAAACAATAAAGTGAGACTCACAGCACTTGCTGTTTTGTGTGCGATACATACACAAAGACACCTTTTATTTATTTTGTATGCCAATAAGAATGACATGTTGGACATTAGACACCAGAGAGAGTTTTGAATCATTTTATCAGAATCTGCATGTCCATCTAGCCTACTAGTTTATTCACACTATACAATTTCAGGACTTTTTTTTTAATTGAGTGATTCGTACTATTATTGTACAGTGTGTACACATGTAATTGCATTGATTAGTGTGCTAGCATTGTGTGTTGTGGGCAGTAAACATAAAAAAAATTAACTTTACAACTACATTGGTGAAAATGCAGTGTGTATGCTATTTTGAACAATTGTGGGATTAGGAGTTAGAATTAAATGTAGAATTAGGAACAGATTCAATTGTGTACAAAGACTTAGAAGGTGTAGTGTTTTTGGGGAGTTTTTTTTATACTGGACTATGAAACGCACACAGCACTGCACACACAATGGAATCTATTACTTTAAGCTTAAATAAAAGTACACACATGCAGCATCTACTGGAATCCATTCAGTACTTACAGCTGATGACTTGGCTGGTTTGAATACTGTTGGGCTGGAAACAAATGGCTCATGAAGACTGCAGTAATCATTTGGACTCTCAAAAGGATTCAAAATTGCTGTGCGTCCCGGAGTCTCTGGTGTTAACTGCGCACGAACATCCCCCATGACAAGTGAAGAGAAACTGTAAATGAAGTAACATATACAAGCTTAAGAATTAATGAAACACTACACATGATCATTAACCTGGGACAAATAATAGAGTTAATAGATATACTCAAAGAAGGTTCATATTATACATTTGTCTTCTGAACAGTTATACACTTAAAACAAATACGATCTTGATAACAATGGACAACATGGAGAGCACCGCAAGTTATCCAAACAGGCCTAGCAGTTCTAATTATGCCGATCATACAGATCCATGAAGGTCTAGATAAAACATGAATGTGCTCTCCATCTTGTATACATTCTCCGCATATAGGGTCTACACACACTGATCCGATATGTCAAATAATGGAGCGGATCCTGAACACATTCTGCTATTCCACATGGGGATTTATTCCACACATAATACAAGGGAGTATCACCCTTTGATCCCCTATCAGCAACACAATTATATATATATATATATATATATATATATATAGTGGTTGTCACAGATAATCAGATATTATGAACAGGGTGAAACAGTCAAACACAGGATGGAAACTACATATAAGAAGTCAATTATCTACCAAGAGTAATACTAAAGGTTATATGTGAGGTTATGGAGAGCCTGCAAGGTGTGTGTGACCCCATACACCATCATACTATATGCAGCCATGTCCTGCTCCTTGTGTATAATGGATATTACACATAACACAGACACTGCCCAGCAGCAATAACACAGATACAGGGTGTGAGGTGTAGGTGCTACCTGTACAAGTGTTACCTGAACCTAAGTCAGCTGCTATGATATGATAGAAGCACTGCGAGGAGCCGGAGTATAACCCTATAAAGCCGCCCGCTTCCTATGCAGCCCGTCCTAGCACTCCAGCGTCGCGTCCATCCCGCTAATAACCCCGCCGGCCGCTGAAGCACGCACCTCCGGCTGTCCAGACTTTCTGCTACGCTCTCCTACGGAACGCCAATCAGCTTCCAGGGTATAAACCAGCAACCAATCATAGGCTACGGAAGGGGGCGGACTACTAGAGAGGGTAGACTCCACCAGTAAGCAGGCAGCCGCCTCACAAATTCGAATATGGCCACGCCCACGTTGCCATAGAAACTCGATGGCTTACGCCGTCTTCTCTCCGGGGGCAATGGGCGTGTTCACCAAACAGAGCAGTACATTTAGCCCCGCCCATCTACAGTGTCTTTTACTCAGAGGACATTCCAAAGTCTCCGCCCCAACGTCTGCCAGTGTCGTCACGGACTCACGACGCCTCCCTGGACGCTGACAGCACTTCCGGGTCGCGGGCTCAGGTAACCATGGCGAGTGGACCGGTTAGTGTAAGCGCGATGCGGGAGACTATGGACGGTGAGTGCAGCAATGTGGTGTCAGAGCAGGTACATAGGACTCCACCGCATGATGACAGCTGGATGGTCCTCAGGAGCTCCCAAGGCTGTACTAGATTAATCATCATGTACTATTGCAGTGTAACAGTGCTAGATGCAGGGCCAGGGTACTATACTCTCCAGCTATACGGCAGATACACTGGTGGTTTAATGGTCTGCGCCTCCTATCTGTAATGTGTATCATGTTATCTTCCCACAATGGAAAGGATGGCTACATTTGTATTGGGTGCAAATCAGGGAGAAATCAAAAGTAGGCAGCATGGGGATGCAAATCATACAGCCCAGCCCCCTAAAGGACAATCATATCTCTACTATTGATGGGTGGGTGAGGCTTCATTATTATTATTATGTTATATTATGTCCCGCCCATTCATAGTACTGATCAGGGCTGAAGCTGTACTACCTCAGTCCTGGTACTGGGAGGTTTGCTGACTCTCCTGGGATACCAGGACACGGCAGGATGCTCTCTCTAAATCTGACACCTTTCCTAATTATTCTTATAGTTATATTTCGGACGTCCAAGTGTACCCAGGCATCCTCGCCTGCATGCCTGCCCGGGCATCCACACCCTGCATCTTGTATATTCCCAACTTTTCTTTTTAAACCCCTTTTTTTTAAGCTTACCTTTCATTAGCTGTATTTCTCTTGCTCGTTCCTCTGCAGCTTTAGGTCATATCATTCACAGATACAGAATTGCAGGCTCCTGTATAAAGTGGGCCATACACTATAAGATAAATTGTTCCAATC
>JABWIB010000426.1:7000-20917 GCA_016617825.1 Platyplectrum ornatum
CAGACTGTATTAGTATGCTTTCATTACAAATATCAGAAATATCAGAAATAAATTTGTCTTAAAACAATATAGAAAAATCGGAAACAATACCTTTTAGTTTCCCCTCGGGGGGAGGTGATGGTGTAATGTGGTGGTAAGCTGGCATAATTAAGTATATTAGGTTAATTATGGTAGTGCAATGTTAAATGTAAAACATGTCCATAATAATAAAATATTGCTATCTTTTTTCCTTGCTAATATTAAGTATTATATAATTNTTACCCATTACAGCCATGTTCAAGGGACAGTTCCATACCACAGTTTTGCACTTTACCTTCNGGTCTACCAGTACTCCAGCGGGAGAAGGTATTTATCCGCCTGTCTGTACGGGAACAGGAAGAGGCCATGCAGAGACTTACCGACTTACAGAGAGAGGCAGAGTTAAAATGCGCCAGTGACAGAAGGAGACAGATGCTGAAAGTAAGTGAGAAGTCAGAACTGAACTAGAGGTTTATAGTAACAGCACAAAAGGAGCCATTCTGTATATTGTAAGAAGAAGAAAAACATATACTGCAGCAGGAAACACGTTTAAGGCATACACAGAGCTTGAACGTAGAGGCAATGTTTAGTAATTAGTTTTATAATAAAGCTGTTCTGTATNTGTGCATAGTGTAAATATAAGCCAGTATTTTAAAGTGGTCACCTTGAATGGAGCCTGTCTTTCTAGGTTGGGAGTATTCTAAAATTTCCATTGTATTGTCTTGAGACAGAGAGATTTATTGAGATTATATTGAACTGACATTTCAGCTGAACAATTTATAATATTTGAACATTATCAGCAAAACATAGTATATGTTTTATCACATGATACAGGAAAAACATGACATACAAATCAGAAGTAGAATATTCAGGTTATTTGATACAGGAAGCAAAATGATTATGCAAAACATACAACGAGCCTGATGTGAGCTTTATATTACAGTACTTGTAATACATATCTCATACTGAGAGACCACATCAGGCTTGTCTTAGGCAGTAAATGACACGCAGTGCTCTGCTACTGATCATAAATACAGCAACGACACTATGAGGCATTCTGCATTGCTATGTGTTATGTACCTTATGTAACTTTTCTATTGTGTTGCCATCATCAATGTGAAATCAAAATATCGCCTGATTTTTAGATATTTAAGAGATCACAGACTTACTGAAGATCGGCAAATAATACAGGGACAGCCACACACAGATGAGCCCCATGTTCAGGTTCTTATAGCTGTTGTCTTCTACCTTCATCCATGTGGCCAGTGCAGTTACTCCACCCCAGTCCTTCTTCTTCAGATNCCTAACTTCTCCTCTGCTTGTGTCACATATCTAATATTGTAAGCTACGGCTTTATTTATTTCTTCATTTTGTAGTTTCAGGAACGACTTTCAATAGCCATTAATAGAAAATCTGAGCTGGATTTAATAGACATTGTGCAGAGGGGATCTCCTCAATTGTCCCCAGAACCTTTAGCAGAGGTGGGTGAGAGTAAAATGCAATTGAATTTACCACAATTTTGTGTATTTATTTAATATTTTAAAATAAATAACCAGATTAGTAAAATAAATATCTAGATTGGATTTATGATACCCTAGTGGCTCAAGGTATTTGACGGTATTGTGACTCAACTAGTTGATAGTACTGTAGCTCTGATGGGATGTCTATCCTCTCAATATTCAGGGAGATTCAGAGCGCCAAAAGTCAGCAGTGAGAGAGCATGTGGAAAAGATGAAACGAGAACGCACATATCTCATGCAAACTAGGAGGGATAGGTAAATGTGTCCATAGCAAGCCATGGGTAATGTATGCTAGAAAATGTGGCTCATTATCGCAGACTACCCACGAAGTAGAAATTCAGATTGGTANTGAAAATATTTTCTCTATTAACAGGAATATGAACAGTTTCAGAGAACTGTTGGACCCNGTTCTTACCAGGAATCGGAAGGAAGATAGCGGATCAGAATTGAGAGGAGCAGAAGGCATGTGAGAAATGGGCCACAGCCCATTGGAACCATGACACTTTGCAGATTTAGCAAATATATTTTCTACATAGGTATACAGTATGTAAGTTATGTATACATTTCATCTTTCAATTAGCTAAGTACAATAATAATTTACAATGAAGGAACCTCTTTATGACAGCTCTGGGTTTTACATACAGCCATGCAGGAGTCGGTTCAGAATTTGTACATATCATCTAAAAATGGTACATTCCATTTCGCTCCACTTGTGGTTACTGTCATATATGTATATTTCCTCCAGGGATGGAATGTGGAGTTGAATCATTTTGCGTTCATGTATGAAATGATATAATCAAATAATTTATGATATGTCGCAAATCTAAGGGCCTGATCCAGAGTTTGGGAGTGACAGTGTAGACCTTAGCAAAACCACTTAGGGGGAGGGAAATATAAACTGTTATAAAAATATTGATAGTGAAAGAAAAAGTTTCCAAGCATAAATCAAGTTTGTAGGTGACACTGNAAAATAATGAATATATGAATATGAATCTACACCCATCACATTGCAACATGGTTTTGCTTCAGCCCCTAAATGTACAACTTATTTTACATATTTCCTATGTAAGGAGGTACAGTGGTGACCAAAATATTGACAGTTAATAGTGCCATGTGCACTCATGTATGCCGGAGAGCATGGGCCAGTGCCGCAGCATCTTCCCTTTAGACATGATGTCACTCACTTTGTGACAGACATGCATGTTCCTACCAGACTTCGTACTGGTGTCCTGATAAAACTTCTCTGCATCTGCTCTCATTCGTCTGTAGCTCTGCTAATTCAGTTCCTTAGTGGTTTATGTTAGTCTCCGAGGGGAACCATGTATCCTAGTGCTACCTTTCCCCTCTAAATACCTTTGGCTTTTTTCCGTTCTCTCCAGGAGTAGCCTCCAGGGGCCACAACCTGCTAGGAGTCTGCAGCCCAGGCTATCCCCACCGTTAGGGGCACTTGTAAAGACCAGGCTCCTAGTTACACTTCACACCCTGAAACAGTACTTCTGTTATATTGAAGGAGTGATTCCAGCAGCCACATTTACAATTTATTAGAACATGGAAACAAGTTTCTACACCTGTTAAAATGTCTAAGATGAGTAGTTCTCAGTTCATGCACCTTCTTCTCATTCTCCTTATTGGTGATGTACCACAGGTAGCTTGTGCTATTGATTTGTCTTATTGGCGCTGCTGGCACTGTTTGATAAATGGAAAACAAAAGTAATAATATTAGATTTCATTTATAANTAAAGAATGTATGTCCAATTCCATGTAAGAAACCAGAAATTCAGGAAAAAAATGATTGTCCATTAAATCTGCCAAGCTTACAGAGCCACGTCTCTCGNGTTTAGTTCAGTAGGTATGCCATTTTTCCTATAGAAGGTATCAGCCACAACACAACGCCGTCCATGCTGGTTGCTGTTACTTTTATCTAAGTTGCCTGGAAGAGAAATGTCACATTAAACATTAAAAACAACTGAATAGATTATATTTATTCTGAAAAACACTTTCTACTACGCACATACTAAAATCTAGCTATATGACTACAATATGTATAAGAATCTCATTACCATGCATCTTATGTGTCCTGCTATATAATATGCATCAAATACACTAATTCCTAATATTCTGGATAATACATGGTACTTGTCTTTACATAGAGATTAACCTATAAATATGTAGTTAGTCATACACCTAAATATATATCAAAGGTTGTGTTGCCCATAGCATTCTCAGATTAATTTNACATACTGGAGAATGTGAGCTTGAATCTGAAATNTACAAAATTNAAAATTATTGAAGCATTAGAACAGTCACTTCACTTCAGTCAGCAGTACAACATGGGAGAGTAAAATAAGAAATGAAGGCAATATTAATAAAGGATTCACATGTTTTGAACAGAGCGTCATCCCTAGCCTCCTGTAAGGAAGCCTCCACACAACCCATTTTAAATAGGTAAAGAAGTTTATCTGTAAATAAGGCCATGGAGTGAGGGTCAGAGTGACTCCACATTTGTAGTATACATTTACGGGCCAGTTTACTAAATATAGGCCCTTATGTCCGAAGAACACTGACACACTTCAGAAGATTCCCATTTATACTTCTGCATAGTTGTGCCATCTTGTGGACGAGTATATCATTGCAGAATAGTATTGCTGGGATTCAATACAGTTGGGTGTGTTTCCGCAACTATCATACAAATATGATACTGCTCTGCCCTTGTATTAGGCCTGCCTCCTACNGACCTGTGATCTTTTGATAATTGTTCTCCATACCCCAACTTATAAATACCCACTTCGAGCCCTGCTGTAGATTAATAGGTGANATGATGATTCTAAAAATGCACTTATCTTCCTTTATACTGTACATTATTTNATTTAGTCTATCTTGTTATTATTTAACTTTATGATAATATTAGTGCTTCACCTTGTATCGCTGGGCTCATATGTATTTTTCATATATTCATAGTAACATTTGTATATATTAGCATCCAGAACTTCATGTTCTACTGTACAATCATGTTTTCACACTGTTCACATATATATGATGCATGATCAACGTGGGTTTATTACCAAAATANTTTGAGTCAGTTGGAGAAATAATGTCAACAATATTATTGTATAGTTCCCTCTAATGTTGAAGAACCCTCTGTTGTAATTTCAGGAACCCCAGTCGCCAAATAAACTTACGTCATGATGAATTATAAGCAAAAAAAAGAAACCCAGAATAATTCTTTTGTAGTGCACGTGGCTCTCTAACATAACATTTAATAAACTTTATTTCAACAGTTTAAAACAGAGTTTCTCTTTTCTCCTGTTAATCAATAAAGAATATTTAATAATGTGATAACAGAGTCTCCTCTTTAGTTTGTCCTATGGAACCTTACATACCAAATCCAAGAGTGTATTCAAACTGAAGAAAGTAAGTTTAAAAACAGGACCCTACCACTTGAATACCCCGAATATTACACATCTATGTTACAGAAAAGAGAGAACGAAATCCCTCTGTAGCTGGAACAATGCCTTTCAGAAGATGCTAATTCTTAATCTTTTATTTTAAATGTATCTATGTATACTTTTTTAAGCAGGTTCCCTGTGTAAATGACAGGCATTAACGCCACAAATAACANCTGCACATGTGTGTACCAGATGTTATTCGCATGTTTCTAACTTGAGTCTTGTACACGTTAGAAACATGCGAGGTGCTGGAAACATAACTGTATTCTTAAAAGCCCGGTAGCTGACCAAAACTTCCCTACAGCTTTTCTTACAGTCTTTTATATATAGCGCAGTCTATATTAAGAACTCTTTGTTCTTTGGTCCAGATCTTGGACAAATATGTTCTGTGACATTATTTTCGTTCATATGTAACACTTCAGTAATACCTTCTGCTTTGTATTTTGTCACAGCTGGCTGGATGGGAAGCAAGAACGTTCTGCCTATTCAAGGGTCATGACTGTTTACAATAGGTTACCATGGAGTCAGTACTTGTGCGTTACAGTACTTAGTTCAGTGAATATTATTTTTATTATTGTTGATCCAAAGTATTATTATTAATAATTATTATTATTATTATTGTGGGCTAGGTAGATCTAATCACATGTGTCACACATGTCTAGTCACATATGTGACTAATGATTCTGATATCAAGAGTAAGGTCTCCATTTATTAAAAATATTGCTGGGGGCGATATTGCATTCATCCAGGCTCTCTCGGAGCGGTGTGTTAATTACNGNTCCGAGGNTNTATAAATGACAAACACATCGATTNCATATGATAAAGTCCNAAAACNGACTTTATCATATGAAATCNATAATATCATGGCTTCGTAAATGGAGCCCTAAGTCTGTACTGGATAAAAAAGGCTCCAGTACAGACTTATCCATCGATTGACAGATCGCCCACCATACTCTCCAGACAGCTTAGACTCTAATATATGGTGGATGATCTTTCAATCAATGGTTTGTTTAATTTATATCTCCCTGGAGATTTATGGAATGTTAATGTGTTGAAGTAGTAGGGTCTGCATTGCTGTATAAAATTCTCCTCCTCCAGGATTAGGATCATACATANTGTCTAGTGTATATGGTGTGTTCTGTATGGCGATCTTGTATGATAAACCTTCCTTCTGGGTCTATTCAGCAGAATTCTTTTAAATACACTTTTAAAAGACATTGGCCTAAATTTACTAAGCAGGGAGATTGAAAAGTGGGGATGTTGCCCATAGTAACCAATCAGATTCGAGTTAACATTCTCCAGTATGCAAATGAAGCATGAGAGCATGAATCTGTTAGGTTGCTATGGGCAACGCCCCCACTTTTCAATCTCACTGCAATCTCGCTGATTAGCAAATGTAAGCCATCATGTCAGTACCCTGTTTNAGTGTGCAGTAACAGAGCAGGAGACAATGATTTTACCTTTGATTTTGGGTTTTAGAATTATAAAGAAACTGCAACTGCATAAAACATATGTGGTGTGATAGTAATTCAGAAAAGGCTTTAACCAGTAGTTGTTACTATAGNTATAACATATAGATAGATATTCAGTTAAGTATATACATGGGAATTAGTAGTAGGATTTTGTGTTTGACTGTAATAAATATATCACTGCTTACCAGTCCTCCAACCATAGTCCCAGTTGGTTGTTAAAGGGAATAAGTATTTGTCCTCTGGTNTGATGTTCTGTCTTTCTTTTAAGTAGCGGTACCTCCCTTCTTCCTCTTTGGAAGTACCATGATAAAGAAGACTTTGTGTTCTGGGGCTGGCCGGTCTCATTTGTGTGGGCACAACACTNGTGGTCTCCTTGTTCTTCTTACTTTGATATTTTCCAGTTTTATGGATCTGATCTTTTCTGCAATCCTGGGTGACTAGAAAACGCGTATCCTTAATGACAGGCAGCTTGAAATCATCTTTCCTCTTAGGTTTCACATTTGGNACGGGATTAATATGAAGAGTTTGTCCATTCTGTCCATATCGACGCCACCTGTTTAGGCGGCTCACCGTCTCTTTTATATAAGACTCTTTCAAAAAGTCCTGGGCCTGAGTGGTTAGATTACTGGGACGAGCCATTGCGCTGTGTGCTCCAGAGATGTAATAGTATTCCTAAAAGCTGGTGCTAGAAGAAAACCTCCCTGCTGGTTTTTCTCGCAGTCTTCTATATGCAGTGCAGAAGGTGTTAAGACACACTGAGCTCCTTGTCTTTAGCATAGACCTGGTATGCTCTGTTACATCATCCTTTCATATGTAGCATAGAACACGTTAGTATCACAGCTGACTGGATGGGAAATAGGAACTTGCTGCCAATTCAAGGGTCATTATGATTGTTGACAATAGGTTACCACGGAGTCGATATATCTTGTTCAAGTACAGGCTTTAGTACAGTGAATACTAATTTTAGCACTGTTCATCCACAAATATTTCAGACATAAAATTTAGGCCTTCTTGCTATTCCAAAAAAAAGCAAAAACAAAAATTCAAGACTGTATTTCGCAAACTATTAAAAATCATTTTTCATTTATGAAATATCCAGCAATTTTCATTATTATTATTTATTAGCTAAAACTATGTAATTATGTGTTATCATTTATCTATAAGATATCTATCTATCTATCTATCTATCTATCTATCTATCTATCTATCTATCTACACACAGCAACCGATTAGCTGTCAGGCACATGACAGTTGAACGGCTGAACAGGTAGCCTCCTGCAGCCTTTGTGCACGCAAATGCAGTTTCGGCAATTCAGTTTAACAGCTGCTACACTTTTCTCTTACCAGGGTAATTAGGGGATTAGAATCGGAGACCTTTGGGTATGATGGTGAACAAAGATGGCAGTGAGGGATATGGAGCGGTGGTGGTGGTGATTGAACCAGGGGACCTATATGTACAGTGGTGGTGATGGAGCATTGAATCAAGGATCTAACGGCTCAATGGTGGCAGTTGGGTTTTGAACAAGGGACCTGGTGGTGTAATGGCAGCATTGGGTATTTGAACCAGGGACCTGGTATTTCAGTGGTGGCCGTGGGGATAAAACCAGGGGACCTATGGTGTTTAAATAGTCTAATAAGCCTGGTATTCCAGTGGATATGGGGCACATCCCTTTAAGGGATTCTAATGTAGTGGTAGTGTTGGGGATTGAACCAGAGACCAGGATACAACAGTGATGTTTGAGTCTCAGCTGGGGGCCTCCCAAATGGTATGGTGGGGAGCCTTCTTCTTGCACCCAGAGGCTTATATGCTCTATTGCACCACCCCTGGGTAGTGACAATTATCTATTAAATCATTCCTTATGTTTAATTATGCTCATTATTAAGACACTTAAATATAAGAATGCTTTAATAAATAAAAGCAAGTGGTCAGATGGTAATAGACCACTAATATGTTACATATACTGTAAAGTTTAAGCTTCATGTCAAGTGTACATATCTATTTATGTACTAATATTCCGAAGACGTCTTTTTATATTCTCCTTGCACCACTGGTGGAATACTGGATTGTATGTAAGGGTCTAGAGATGACATTTTATTTTATATGTCATGCAGGCTGTTTATGTTACACTGAGCTCCTTGTCCTTTAGTCTAATGTACAAATTCACCCTTTCCTATGTAGGATAAGTAATACCTTCTATTGTGACACAGCTGACTGAATGGGAACCACAGACTTGCTGCCAATTAAAGGGTCATTATGATTGTTGACAGAAGGTTACCATGGAATAAATACCTTGTACAGTACAGTGAACACTAACTGATCCACAAACCCTTATGACTTATCATTTCTTGCTATACAAAAAAAAATATAAAAAAACATACTGGTGAAACGTGCCCAGATTTTATCACACTGGTAGTTTAAATTGATATACAGAGTTGAAATATATTATCTGTGTTTTTTTTATCAGTTTTAAATACATCCCACACATCCCGACCTATCGTTGGAAATAATTCTAGTACAGTCTGGGCCTAAATTTACTAATCTGTGGGATTGAAATATTGGGGATGTTGCCCATAGCAGCCAATCAGATTCACGTTCTGTTTCATTTTACATACTGGAGAATGTGAGCTTTAAATCTGATTGGTTGCTATGGGCAACATCCCCACTATTCCAATCCCATAATTTAGTAGATTTAGACCCTGGGGTCCAATTTGTTATTGGCTGGTTGACAAACTCAGGGGGTGGACACACACCAGGATATTATCTAAAGATCAGTACTTTGCCTATTTCACAACTTGCAGTCTGCCTATGCCTGGCTTTCAGGGCAAAGAGCTATATAAATACCTCCAGATTAAACATTGCTGGGAGCAGGCCACTCAGGGTCAACCATTACAGTGCCTTCCAGAATCCAACCTGTCTAAGGGGATTGGTATAGATATGTTCTGAACACCCATACACTTAAAACTATTGGTCATCTAAAGAGGATTTAGCACTCCTTCGAAAGATATTATATTGACTACATCTCATTGAATATCATGTTGTATGAATTAAGTGGAGATGTCAAAATTAACAAAGCTTCACTGTGTATGGCTGACCAACTATAAATGCTGGAGGTGTGGGATACCAATTTTTTTTCTAGATTAACCCAAAGCCCTCAATTATATCTGCTCCTTCTATACCCAAACAAAACTAGCTACAGATATGTATGTGGGTACCTTACTCTATGATTGCCACGCCACTGTATGAAGACTTCAATGGTATGGTGTCTCTCAATGGTTCCCCTGTGCAGAATATAAATAGTAAGTCTAAACCACAGGTACCCTAATCAGGATGGTTCTTCCTACTACTACTTCCCACCATCCTAAACTAATTACCCCAGATGCACGAGACATCAGAACCAGTTGAACGATGGCCTATTTGGGTTAGTGTGGCCCATATATGTACTTTGTAGGATTTTGGGTGAATCAACAGTTTCTTTTTTGTATTCTTGAAATTTATTGATTGTAGTTTGAGTAATACTTGTGTGTACTATAATATGCCTCTATATTTTCCCTTTGGCATTGCTTATTTTTGTTTATGGTTTAATAAAAAAAAAGGATATCAAAAAGAAAAATATTTCTAATATGGTGGATGCAGTTGCTAAATAAATATATTGTATAAGACACATTTTCATTATAAATATGGGGGTTAAAAACTGGGTGCATCTTAAACAATGGGTATAATTCTTTTACTCTACATCTGGATAGAAAACCAAAAACAATACTACTTGGCTACTTGTGTTTATATATTAGACTCAAAGTCACTCTGGAAAGCAAGTTATGCCTGACTATATACAAGTCAGCCGTCAGAGTTGAGCAGCGTTAATAAATTCCAGATCACAGCATACAAAGGAGTTCAGACAAGAAAACACTGGTCTTTGGCCGATTCCATTGTTTTCACATTTATTGAGTCAACTCGACAAGGACATTTTTGCAAAAGGTAAAACCAAGAACATTGTAAATGGAATGACAGAGTTACTACACAAGACTAAATGTTACGTTACCATACCACATGGAGTATGTGGCCTCTTTTTTGTTTTATTATTAATCAAGTAGACAGCTGAGGAGCACTCATCTATGATTTACACCAGTCTCCACCACAGAAAAGCAAGAACCAGAACAGAGAGATAATAGACCACACACATCTACATGTTCTATAAACCTTCAAATTTACTCCACAGATGTATAGAGTTCACTAAACAACAAACGCTCTATGTGCACTAGTAAAGTGTTTAGAAAAGAATAAGTGCAGGCGTTTCCCAGAGCAACCAATCACATCCTATATCTTTTCAAGAATGCACTGTTGATAGCTAAATGTCCAGTGGTTGTAATGGGCAATGCAGCCACATTTCATTTTGCAGCTTTAGTTGAAATTGTTTTCTATGTTATGAACTATAAACACAAGAAATATTTGTAAAAATGTATGTCCAAGGAGAAATAAATTAGTCTGAACTAAAAGGATGAACTCTAAAATAAGGGAAACAACTGGAATTGAAGCACGCTACTGGTAACCGGTATACTACATAATTTAGACAATTACATAAGACCATATGTAGGTGAAGTCCATGTTCAGATTTATCGCAAGTCATCGGAGGTGAACATGCCCTTAGCTCTGCGTAGTATGGAATCCTTGTTAGCATCGTAGGGGTGCTCTTTGGACGGTATTTCAAGTACAGCTGGGATGGAGATATTATGAGCATCAATAGCGTGTCGGATCATTTCAGCAATGAACTGGTTAATCAAAATTATTCCAATATCATCACGTTGGAGAAAACTCCTGTACACAAGAAACAAAATGGAATCATTATTTTTAATGTTAACGAGACAAATGACTTTACTGCTTTATTTAGGTTACGTTACAGATTTCAACGAATAAGCTGGCCATACACTATAAGATAAATTNTTCCAATCAAAAGATTTTGAAACCATGTTGAATTGCAGGGTAGGTAAAATGAATGTCAGTGTGTGCATGCAGGGAGAATACATTATTGTTGCATGTTGCACACAGATACTGACCAGCGTTACTGTTACACTGTTATTACACTTGGGCTGGAAACATCACCTCTCACCGGTTTTGCCAACTGGAACAATTTATCTTATAGTGTATGGCCAGCTTAAGACTAATGTCCCCAGTGCACCCATTTGCTAGTGTCCCCTTAGCGATGCTGTCATGTCCTCATATAGATCAAAGAAATCTTAATTGGTTAACTTGGCAGGACAACATAAATTGGAACAATTTATCTTATAGTGTATGGCCAGCTTAACACAGTCATTTTAAAATTACAAGCCAGAAAAATATAGTTGAGCTTATTAAAGAGGACATTTCATTCCAGCTCAAGACATGATGCAGCATGATGTTTAGACTAAGGACTATTTGTTTAAAATGGAAACACAGGAGAAAGCTTTATTAAAAACGCATGTATATAGCAAAACACAAAGCTTCACTGCAATCCAGACTGGTGCCGACACTTCCAGACCAAGCAAACTCCTCACGTTTACAGTAAATACAGCTTGTGCTTTGCACACAAAGACAGCGTTCTAAGGGTAGGACATCAGTATTACACGGCTGTGGTCAAAGCATGTGACTGTGCAAATAGGGAACAGCATTAGCCATCGTTTCCCAAGAATTTATATATAAATTATAACCTGACTTCTGAGGTTTTCCAGTTAAGATTTATTAAATAAGTCCCATGTATTATACATGAGGTCCCAATGTATTATATATATCAGCAATCAAGTCCCATGTATTGTATGTATCAGCAATAAATATAGTTATAGAAATACATGCATATATATCTATCTAGTTAACAACATTCTATGTTGCTCCAGTATAATAGAGCAGTTGAAATTATTTACACTCTATGGCCTAAATTCACTAAGCACATAGGGGGCGATTCAATCCCTGTCCGTGCAAATTTTTCTTCCTTGTGCTGTTTGCGCGAGGGAGAAAAATGTGCGTATGTCCGTTTCAAATTGCATACTAGAGAATGAGAGCTTGAATCGGATTGGTTGCTATGGGCAACATCACCACTTTTCAATTTCTGTGTTTAGTAAATTTGCTTGAGAGTTGCCACCTTACTACAGGCCAGCCCAAATGTATCACATAACAATACAAAATCTTATAAATGTAATATAAAGGCATTAAGAAATTATGCGTAACCTGAGCAGCACACATAGGGGACAATTCTGTTATTTCACACCCCGGGTCTACATTCTAAGGCACTGGCACTGCGCAGTCTTAAAACAGCTACTTCATATACCCCATGTATTCCCTTGTCAGCCACCTCCAATACTTCCAAATGAGACACATATATTATATATCATTATTTTTGTTTTACTTCAAGGTTAAAGCAGTATACAATGGGTGACATGATTATATATGGAGAACATTAGACACAGGATGTGCTGTACATTACCATGGACTACAGCTGGATACTAGGGAATATAGTGGCCTGGCCAGTACATGTATACAGCATTGCTGGAAAGTCCCCGGTGTACGTGCAATGGTCAGTAGGTCACAGAAAGCGCATGACTCTTCCTTAAGCGGAGACATGATAAATGCTATGATGTCTGTCATAAGACCGGAACGTCTCCTCTATCTCCGTGACGCTCGTCTCCTTCTCCACAACCAGGAAGTTTGGTTTTCGATTCTTGTTTAACTCCCCGATGCCGCCCAGCAAGAAGCCGGTGCAAGTGTCTTCATCCCCGATGACAGCGATCAGCTTTCCCCGGACCAAGGCGCCCGCCATGTTCACACTTCTCTGTCACTCTACGCTCTGACTTGTCATGTGACCTCTGCTGGTGCATCAGCTGACTGAGGGGCGAGGCCTCGCGACGGCGCTACGTGTGACATGACGTCACGGTCACATGGTTCTAATAAATGCATATCATATAGGCTGGTGGCATTTCCCTTTCCATAGAATATACAGATTTTTACACTTCTGGCTCTAATAATACTAATAGTCACAGCAATAAGTATATAGGTTTCCATTCCATGTGTTTAGAATCTCTCATGCTCACAGTATTGAACTTATCATGGCTTAAAATGCAAACTTACATTCTCCAGTATGTAAAATGTTGTTATGGACAACATCTTTAGGCCTAAGGGTGCAGGGGGAAGAGACTCACCTTGCACCTGGTATCCAGGGAGAGTCAGCAAGTCACCAGGGACCAGGCCTAAGGCCCCCAAACTATAGTGTGTGTGCATGTTCAGGGTGCAGCACAGAGGGCAGAATTAGAGTGACCAACTTTCTAAGCCCCCAACCCGGGACACTCGGTCATAAAAATTCGCGGGGCGATGGCAGGTCGCGGTCCCAGACTAAACCACCACTAAACAAGAGAGGAGCTCGAAACGTAACAAAGACACAGGACTAACAACAATGACAAGGGATACAACAGAAAGGACTAATGGGCACAAGACAAACA